>JANAVB010002269.1:0-39102 GCA_029216955.1 Iris pallida | reverse complement strand
TGTGTGTGTGTGTGTGTGTGTGTATATAAAAGAAAAGAAAAGAAAAAGGAGAACCAAATAATAACTAGAAACCAAGTAGCAGCAGCATGCAGGCCAAGCTAGCTTAGCCGAGCAACCCCCATGCCCGACCCAGCAATTAGCCTAAAACCGCACAAATGTTTCCCAGGCCATATTAGATCCAAGCCGAGCAAAAAAAGTAAGAATGGGACCCAACAGCTAAAGCGGGCCCAAAACCGTCCCGAAAACACCATTGAGCCCGAGCAGTATGTGCATATACATATATAAATATACAACAACCGAGAGAGATATCGAGAGGGAGAGACTCGGAAACCCGAACCCTAACTCCACCTGAGCCGTCAACACCTAGCGACTCTTCTCTGCATTGGACGTCGCCGCACGGCCACCCCGGACTGCCACGCGTGGCCGCGCGGGCCACTAGAGGCCGGTCGCATCGTCTGACCGCGAGAACCGTGCGTGAACAAGAGCAAGTCAGCAGCAGTAGCCGTGCACGAACGTCCGACTTTCGGGTATGATATCTCCGCCCACCCTTCTCCGTTTTTCGTTCTGATGAATTCATCGCGTAGCCAATATAACCGAGATCATACCCCAGTGATTAAGCTTTGATGTAGTCACTCGATCTGTCCAAGAAATCGACCCAAAATCAAGCAAAAACCTGTTCGAAAATAGGGCTAATAACAGTCCATGAACCCACATTGGAAGATCGATTTCGATCGATCCAGTAACCGTTTAGAAATTCCACTTGAACACAGTTATAGACAACATATAGGGCTCCACAACCCATTTTGCAGAAGTCGATTTCATCGATTATACGCCGAGAAATTGGATTCCAAACTTTATCAAAAACTTGTTTCAAAATCAATAAAATCCTTCGATACGACGTGCGTTTCGCCATTCCGGGCGACGTGGTCGCGAACCGAAAGCATCGAAAGGTGCGTATCGACTTTGTGGACGTGTCGGCTTTGACAGAATTCAAATTGGTCGCGTGTGTGCGACAAATTTGATACGTATCCGTCAAAATTTATCGTATCGGCCTCTGTGCAAATTTCTCAATTACTTTGTGCACGTTCGTCAGATCGAGACGAAACTTGCTCCATCAGGACCGTATCATTTTTTTGGTCCTGTATGCCAAGTTTGGTCCAATTCTGAGACAGTTGATCGGATTGCCGTTTCTCGGGCCCTACGATCCGATTTAACGGGCAATTTTGTGCACGGCCCACGGAATCCACAATTGGACATACGATTGAGTTCGTATCACCAAAACGAATTCATAGACATGTAGTTTGATGACTGTAGAGACCATTGACTCTGGCATACTTTTTGGTACAAAATGGGCCCTACGGCGGACACCATTTTTGATCGAAATTACTGTTTTGCCCCTGTATCCAGAATTGGACTTAAGGACATACAATCTTAGCTAATTTGACTATTCTGAGAATGTTGGCAATGTCTGTTTCAGCTTTAGGAGACTATTGTGAGTTTTGACTCCTGCGGCTTATCAGTTTGATGAGATGTATTTGGATTTACATGCAACCACCAGGCAAGATACCTTACCTCCCTCTACAGTCAATTATCATGCTTATAGATATCCTATTATTATCATGTTATCTTTCAGTTTCTCTAGTTGCTATGGATTCATATGTTATCTTTAGTTCTCTAGTTAAATTGACTTGATACGTTTTCTTCATACCATGTTCACCTGTTTATTATCTGCTTGACTGGATAGTATTGTATACCAGCTTATTCACATTATAGTCCATGTTAGAGTAGTCCTTACCTGTGTCATGACTGAGTTGTACCATGTTGTTACCTGTATCTTGACTGAGTCGTGTCTACAAGTATGTGTGATTGAACTGCTATTCCTGTAACATTTCCACAACCTGCGAGTCCACATACGGGACGAGGGTTGTTCGTTTGCACCTGCGAGTCCACACACGGGGCGAGGGTGACTTGTCTTAAAACTGACCTGCGAGTCCACATTCGGGGCGAGGGTTAGTGATTAGTTCAAACCTGTGAGTCCACATTCGGGGCGAGGGTTTGGTATTCCATTGATCTCTTGTTCTTCCAGCAGTTCATTTATCCATAGTTGATCCCGTATCCGTGTTCATAGTTACCTGTCAGTAGCCACATGTCAATCTCATATCTAGTTCCTGTTTATACCCTGTTTATATTACTGCATAATTAAACTGTTAGATATACATGTTTTTATGTATCTTGCTATGTCCCCTGAGGACCTGATGATCTCTTTAGGTATCTGATTGCATGGAGTTAGTTAGCGGCTCATGATGGTAGTGATTACACCTGCAGGGATACATGTATTTGCTTGTGATATTTTTTATTATCCTCTCGTGCTTTATATTCCATACCATGATATATTCTGCTAATTTTATAGACTCATATCATTTTTGGAGTCTAATCGGATAATATGCTAATGGGCTGCAGACCATGACCCATAATTGTTTATTCTTGTCTTATATATATTCTTGTGGATTGAGATACACTGTAGATTACCATATTAGCGATGATACCATGACCTTGACAGCTTATACGTACTCGAGTCGGGCTGGAGTCCGCTCGATAAGTAGCTGGCTTGCTCACGAGCTCGCGTCCGAAAACCGGGTACGGGTCGTGACACTAACAGTGCAGGTAGATGCCTTTACGCCCACAAAGATGAAAGGCTATTATGGCATCAACATCTTGGTCATGCTAACATGGATACCATATCAAGACTATCTACCAAGAAGCTAGTAAGAGGATTGCCTGAAATTATATTAAAAAATGACAGGTATATGCTGAATGTGAAAAGAATAAGGCTACAAATCTTCTTTTAAATCCATCAACACTGTAAGTATCACTCGACCTTTGCAATTACTCCATACGGATTTATTTGGTCCTAGTAGAGTAGCCAGTCTTAGCAGAAAACTCTATGCTGTCGTTGTTGTCGATGACTTTTCAAGATTCACTTGGGTTTTCTTTCTTGCAAATAAAAGTGATACCATTTAAGTTTTCAAAGTTTTTGCTAAAAAGGTCCAAAATAAAAAAGGCTACATGATTACTCGTATTCGAATGGATCATGGTGGCGAATTCGAAAATTCTAATTTTGAAAAGTTTTGTGATATAAATGGCTTTAACCATGAGTTTTCTTGTCCTTGAACTCCTTAACAAAATGGTGTTGTGGAGCGGAAGAATAAGATTCTTGGCGATATGGCTAGAGTCATGCTGAATCAATTTTCTCTTTCGAAATATTTTTGGACAGAAGCTGTCAGCATAGCGTGCCATATTTTGAATAGGGTTTTGATTCGACCTATTTCGAAGAAAATATCCTATAAGCTTTGGTTTGGTAGAACTCCAAATGTTTCTTACTTTCGAGTGTTTGGCTGTCGCTACTTTATCCTGAATACCAAAGACAACTTAGGCAAGTTTGATGCCAAAGCTGACGAAGGTATTCTTCTTGGTTATGCTGCCAAGAGTAAGGGATATAGAGTATTCAACAAATGCTCTATGATTGTTGAAGAGTTTACTAACGTAACTTTTGATGAGGACAATAATATAGCTATCATTCTCGATGATGATGAACCATCAACTTCCACTCCTGTGGATACACCACTCGAAACCAGTTCTCAGGAGAGCTTACCAAAGAAGTTCCAATTCAAACCTTCACATCCAGAAAGCTTGGTAATAGGTAAGGTATCGAAAGGGGTAACTACTCGATCTTTTTTAAGAGATTCTTTTGCTAGCACTGCTTTTATTTCTCAAACTAAACCTAAAAATATTTTAGAAGCTTTTAACGATAAATTTTGAATATCTGTAATGCAAGAGAACTCAACCAATTCGAACAAAATCTGGTTTGGGAACTTGTTCCTAGACCTTCTGATCATTCAATCATTGGTACCAAATGGATTTTTAGTAACAAAGTTAATGAGGACGGTTCGGTCACTCGCAACAAGGCTCATTTCATAGCTCAAGGATATAACCAAGAGAAGGGTATCGACTATGATGAGACATATGCTCCTATTGCATAACTTGAATCTATTCAGATGCTTTGCGCATTTACAAATTTTCAAAACTTTAAACTTTTTCAAATGGATGTGAAAAGTGCTTTTTCCAAATGGTTTTATTAAAGAAGAGGTTTTTGTCAAGCAACCCCCTGGTTTTGAAAATCATAAATTTTTCGACAATATTTTTAAACTTAAGAAAGCTCTTTATGGTCTTAAACAAGCTCCTCGAGCTTGGTATGAATGCCTTAGTACTTTCTTACTTGATAAAGATTTTCAAAAGAAAAATTGACACTACACTTTTCATAAAATCCTTTGATGACACTATTTTGTTAGTACAAATCTATGTAGATGATATCATATTTGGGTCTACTAATAAGGGTCTATGCAAAGATTTTGCCAAGTGTATACAGAACGAGTTTGAGATGAGCAAGATGGGGAAGCTCAACTACTTCATTGGACTGTAAATCAAACAATACTCGCAAGATGTCTTCATCAGTCAGTCAAAGTATACAAAGGACATGCTAAAAAAGTTTAAGCTTGACCACATCAAACCTATCAGCACTCCTATGGCTACTACAACAAAGCTGGAACTGGATAAAAGCGGCAAACCGGTTGATCAACGTAAGTATCAAGGTATGATTGGTAGTCTATTATATTTAACTGCTAGTCGTCCTGATATTATGTTTAGCGTTTGCTTATTGTTTGCAAAAAAAAAAAATTTTTATTCCAAACTTGAAAAAAATCATACAAAGTATAATGAATTTTGAAAAAGTACAACTTTAGGAATCCGATCAGAAGACGATCGCTTTATCCCTTAGACTATGTGAACTTGAAGACTACAGCCTCTGTAGAATGCAGCAACACTTTTGTAAGAACTCTTGATCTTTTTGATCCTCAGATAATGATTGGAAACTCTATTTATAGAGTTCTGGAAATAACTGTTTTAGCAGTTATTCTGATGTGCACGAGGTTAAACTACGCGACTTCAGGTTGCGCCAACCTCAAGTTGCGCCAACTTCCATTCAATTACTCGAACGTGTACTAACTGTATTTAAATACGTGGCATCGTATGATTGAGATGTACATGGTCGTGTATAGAGTAGTGGACACATTTTGAGAGATTAGGGGCATGTGCGCCATGTCATGCTGCTTTTGAGCGTTTGTTGCTTCAACTTTGTCAAGTTGTGCAAACTTCATTCAGAGAGTCAAACTGTGCTTGATCAGGTTTCGTCTAAGCGCAACTCAGGTCATAGGCATGTGGCATCATTTGAGTTATGTGTCAGTCTATGAGAAAAGTTTGATCAGGTTGCGCCTATGCGCAACTTGCAGAGCGCGCTGAACAGCTGTCATCAATGACAGCAAATCGTCTCGCGCGCTACGCTTTACGAAATTCAAAAAGATTTCTTCGTTTAACACGCTTTCAGTTGTCAGTGCTGTCCGTTAATGATGATAATTACTGTCAGGCGCCACGTAAGTTTAGACGCAATGTGATTTAGGCGCAATCTGATATTTGGCGCAACTTGAGCAGTGGCACAACATGATTTCTTGGCTTCATAATAGGGGGCACAACTTGATTTTTTAGGCGCAACTTAATTGCTGAGTAGTATAAACATGGCACAACTTGATTTTTAGGCTCTACAAGACCCCCTTCAAAGTTTTCAAAATTTGAAATGTCACAAAACTTCGAAATACTTTGAATCGTGGCAATTACTGAGTCAAGTTGCATCTATCTCGCGCAGTTTGTTGCGAGCTACTATGATATTTTATGCGCAGCTTGGGGTGACTGTTAGGATTCTGTTTGAGGATATAAATAACCCCTTGTTAACCGAATTTAACTCTTTACTTTGCTTTAATCTTCTGAGAGAATTCTTCGAGCTCTTTCTGTCTTCCCTCTGATCATCTTCTCGACGTAATGGTACCCAAGAAGACCGCTGCCGATAAAGGGAAGAGTGTTGCTGAACCCTCGACCCGTGCTCCGTCGACCCGTGCGTCGCAGTATGCGCCTCCCTCTTCACAGCAAGAGACGGCTAACCCTGCTTCGAAAGGTGACCGAGAACAAACAACTTTGACCATGGTAGACGACTTGGTTTTCAATTGACTTGCGCCCCTCTTCTTAGAGTGTTTGGCGCATCATAGACTCTGTGTCACCCCTTATTAGGGTATGATTGCTTATTTGAGCACTGTTCGTTTTTACGAACCGTATTGTGCATGCTGTCGCGCAACTCAGTTGTTGCGTAATCAAGTATGTCGCGCAACCTGGGATGTTGCGAAACTTAATTGTCGTGCAACCTAGTATATCACGCAACCTAGTATGTCGTGCAACCCGGGATGTTGCGCAACTTAATTATCACGCAACTCAGGATGTCGCACAACCCGGGATGTTGCGCAACATAATTGTCATGCAACCCAGGATGTCGCGCAACCTAGTTGTTGCTCATCATAAGGATAGCTCTTTGCATTTATGATTGTTTTACACTCTTGTTGTTTCTAACTTCTGTTTATATATTTCTTTGTCGTTAACCTCAGGGAGGATCCTCATGCTGAGATATTTGCTTCAGCCTTTAATGTTCCAGAGTATAAAGAGAACTTATCCCATGTTTTATTTCCTCAGTATGACGGCCCTGAAGCGCGAAGGCTATTCTTGTGGCCCAAGAAAGCCATACTCTGCTGAGTTTAATGAACGGAGAACCCCTAGAGAGTGTTGATGGTGTGGTCCATATGAAGCCTACTTTCTTATTTGGGGATGCCATCAAGAAGACTTCCCAGCCTAAGGCAAGAAAAGAGGATAGAATATAGCAATGTGGAGAAAAAATCATATACCTCACAGAAATATCAAGGTCTATGGCTTTATCTCAATATGAATTCGCGAGCTACCCCCGAAGAATGTCATGGGACCTGACTCCCATCTAACAGGCCAGAGTCAGAAAAATTTGTTACAAAATGGGTCCGCAGCACAAGGACACATTTTACAGCACTTCTGAGAAATACATAACTCACTTGAGAGGTTTAAGAACAGGTTGTATTCCTTCCGAGGATTCGTCTCTACTCCTTCCAGTCAGAGTACCCATCTTTGCGAATGCATTCGCGAAGGCTGAAAGAAGATATCCAGATCACGCCATGCGCATGACAGGTCTAGTTAACCCATATATGAAATGCTGGAGCAGCTAAACTACCTAGATCTTTGATCAGTTCAAGGACAAACTCCTAGAACTAGAACTTTATGATGCCATCTGGACCACCGTCTAAGGCATTCGCTAGAATACTCATATGTTTCTGGACTTAGTAGAGAGATATAAGACTGGAACTTTCATGACACCCATGGAGAAATAGGATTTGTACTTCATGAGATGAGATTTCTCTCTCATCTTCTAATTGGTGACAATCCATATGAAGAGTACGTGCCCACAAATGAAGAATTGGATACTATGGCAGAAGACAATCCTCAGATGATCGCTGTCTTTCAAGAACTGTTTTGTCATTACAAGATCTTCTCTCTTTACTATAAAAGTGCCACTGCTGGTACTTGTTATATCACCAAATAGATGCCGTACTTCTTTCTAGGCCATGCGTGGGAGGATAAGCCACTTGAGAGCCAAGCCTGTGCTCCTCGTTTCTTTGAACCTCTTAGTCAAAGTGACATGCAATATTTGATGGAGAAACACAAACATGGAGATATCAGACTGGATGAGGACTGGTATCCGTTTAAGGCTGGTGACACCCTCCAAAGTTATCTCAGACAGGATTATAAATTCATGTCTAAAGAGACCCAGCTAGCAGGTTTTCTCTCTTTATGGCTGCGACGCTTCATAGTTCCAGGAGCCAGTGCTGTTGATAGGTTCCACCGAGGCATCCTACTTGCTGCAGTATGCCTCGTCTTTGGGTACAAGATGGAACTTCTATCGGCAATGACATGCCGTTAAACGTAGGATTGCGTTCGTTTGTGCATACCATGCATCATGATAAGACGGCGAGGCAAGATTTTCCTCACACCGAGATGCCTTACACATATTTGTTCGGATGGTTATTGCTTTACCATCCATGTCTGATGAATCTCGATATGAGAACTGTCGGTGGAAATTTTATCCGACGTTATTCCAGCGCTTGTTGGATTACACACTGCTCTTTCAGAATGTAGGTTTACATTGAATAATGGATCTGCATGGAGATTTCAGTGTGTCCCCCTTCCTAATGGATATGAGACTATCCCTCCACAGTTAATGGATCTGGATGCAGCATCACTCCGCCTAATTCTGCCCATCTTTTCATGGCTACAGATGATCCGCCTATCTCACTTAGTCTACCGATTTGAAAAAGATTTTTGTTTAGAGCCATGTTTACCAAATCGATTTATACGGCAGTTTGGCTATGATCAACTATATATAGGTAATGCCACTACTTGTCTGCAAGCCAAAGGTTGTCTGATTGATGGAGCTAGGCTTGGAGATATTATAACTCCAGGGGCACGAAAGTTGTATTTTTCATGCCCTATAATCTTCAGCAAGGCCCGCGTATGTTATATACATACGCGAATTTCTATACTTCGACAAACACTTTTATCGAAAGCTTCCATCTCACTTATAGCTTTGTAAGTGATAAGAGATCTCGATTAGGAGAACATACTGCACAATCATTTTGAAATGTAGAGGATAAAGATCCCGTAGATCTACCGTTGGAAGCTTCTATTGACAAGAACTATCCAGATGAGCTACATGATCCTTTGGACGTATCTTTAAAGGTACGAAAAGAGAAATCTCCGGCCAAGGGGTTAAAAAAAAGAAAAATTAAGAAGACAACGGCCCTCCTTCAACTTTATGATAGACCTACTTCGCCTAGAGCTCAAGAAAAGAAGAAAAGGACCTCATTGGTCATAAATGGACCAACGACCACGAAAACAACTCGTTCTCAGTCTAAACAGATGCTCCGTAGTACCTCTCCCATTGAGAAGGAATCCACTCCTTATATTCAAAAATAAGGAGGGGTTACTCAAGAAGAAACATCTACTGCCTTAATCAATCTGGATGATGATTATACTGAAGTTGCTGAGGAACTGGTTGCACCATTACGCGGGGAAGTCATGAGAAAACTATTAGCGAACCGACCAGTTCCTCGAAAAGCTGATACATCTTCTGTCCCTCCCCCACCGACTGAATCCACCATCCATATGGAACAAGATTTATTACCTCAGGAAGGTAATATCAGGATTTTGATATACATCGTTACATATTTTCCTTTTAAAGATGTACATTTGATTAATTTTTTTATTTGCAGTGGCTACTTCAGCAGATATTCAGCCTTCTGCATGACTGTAGAGGCCCCAAGATCGGATACTTTGGTGGTAAGTATTCCCGCTAATGTACTTGCTGCGACGGGGATAACGGTTCCTTCACCAACTCCTGTTATTCTGGTAACCATCTCTCCAGAGAAAGATTTGCCTCCTTAAGAAGGAGTGATAATTTCTGCAGAGGCTCAAGATCCTACTCACTCTGAAGAGGATCGAGAGATGATAGACGCATTAGCAGATTACGACTATGGTGACAAATCATTTGGTGATGGCTGGAATTATACCGCTAAGGAGGGACAGATTTTAGTGGATGTTCCATCACCTCAAGAATTATCGGTTAATGAAGGCCAGTTAACTGTCGAGGGTGAGAAAAACTTGGTTATCGATAAAGGGCATGCTAGTCCCAGAATCGATGAACCCAGAAACTCTAAAGAAGTAGGTGGAAAACCCAAGGCTTCTGAAGTGGTAAACACTGAAGAATTAGTATAGCAGACTCCAATTACTCTGCCACCTCAAACTGAATCAGGGGCTGGAAGTAGTCAAGCTACAGTGTCTGCGAACACCATGTCGAGGCTTCAAATGGAACCATCTAGACCTCTTGAGACTCCACATGCAATACCCGGCTCAGGTAGATTTCTAAAAATAATTTATTTATTTTAGCTCCTTCAACATCGTACATCGCTCTAACAAATGGCATATGTAAATTGTAGATGGACCTACAGGAACCACCAGCTCGACGATGGCTCCCATGGACGGAACCCCAGCAGGAGAATGGAGCTCTTCCCATATCAGTGCACCAGATGGAGCGCCTCCACCTGTTAAAGTTGTTGAGATTCCGGCAGAAGTGGTAGCCACCCCAAGTGCTGTAGCGGCTAACAAGTTTGTGGTGGCTTCCTTCACCAAAGTCTTCTTCACATCTTTAGAGCCTTTAATTCATTGGGTAATGGAGAGAGATGATGTTCCATTCATCACAGTCAGAAATTCTTCCTCATTTTTAATTGGAGGCATCTGCAGCCAAGGAGATGAGGCTCAGGCCACTTTTCTAGTGCATATTTTAAATGCGATAGAGGAATCAATTAAGGTTTATAAAGACCTTAAAAGAGGAGACGTTGAGCTGCTAGTGAATGCAGAATACGAAGCTATGGCTCGAGAGGCTAAAACTAATAAAGCCAATTTTGAAGCTTTCTTACTAGCTTTCACAAGACAATCTTCCGAGCTGGATGTCTAGATTTCTAAAATAGCTTCTATTGCCGAGAGTCATAAAGCTGCTGTTGCGGATAAGGAAAAGAAAGCTCCTGATCTGGAGGCCGAAATCGTCCGGCTTTAGGAAGAACTCAAAGCCATCAAGCAGAGTGTAGAAAAAAAACTCAGCTACATCAGGCTGCTATCAACAAATTAGACATTTTGAAGCGTCAAAAGAAGGACTTTGACGGCTACAAAATAAAGAATTAGCTCGTCAAACAGCCGCTCTGCACCCATTTGACCCTGAGTCAGGAAGGGTCGAAGCCAGGCAACGGGTGCTGGATTCTTGTACTGAAAGAGCTAAAGCCTTGAAGAAGCGGATTATGGAACTTATCACTTACTCTTCAGAATAAGGTGACGAAAAATTGTTATCTTTTTCATTATGATGTTTTTTTTGAACATTTTAATCAAAAGGAAATGAAATAAGAATTTTTTTTGCGGTTCCTTTACTCATACCTTGTTATAGATATAAGTAATAGAATAGAAAATATATTTAGAGGTACTGGACGTGATATATTTTTTGATTAGAAAATAATAATATTTATTACATCTGCTTAGAGGTAATGTGGACGTGGCAGAATATAATATTAAAAATATTATTATTTAAATAGACAACTTTGTCAGAGGTAATAGGGTCGTGACAAGTTGCTGCTGTGGATATTTGGAATTCAGAGGTGCAGAGGACGTGAATTTATTTTTCTGTTTTAGACTTGAGAATTTATCATCTATGGCTTTATTTACGATAAAGTAAATAAAAGACAATAAATACTAAGACTGATGAAATGAATGAATGGACAGTCAGACTTCTTAGAGAAGAGAAACTGAATGAATGAACAGTCACCTCGATTCTCGGAGAGAAAAAACTGAATGAATGAACAGTCACCTCGATTCTCGAGGATGAGAATGAATGAACAATCAGACTCTTTTAGGGAGAAGAAGTGAATGAATGAACAGTTGGACTTTTTTCGAGGAGAAAAAGTCGCATCTGTTCTCGAAGCCGATTATCTAGTTATTCTGTCTATAAATAGAACATAACTTCTGTAGATGTTGTCAACTTCTTTTCTCGCAGTACAGAATGTCTTCCGAACATATACTCACTCCGAAGATTGAAGATAAGACTGAGACGCCTCATGCTGAGCCTCTAGTGTCTTCTAAGAAAGAAGTGAGTAAAGGCTCAACAGTTCCTGCACCAGAATAGGACCTGATTGCCAAGTTGGTGGAGCCTAGGAAAACTGCTGAAAAAGAAGCTGTGAGGACAGCTGCCTGTGAGTTGCTGGTGTGTTCAGAAAATAAGATGTTTGAATTGCTGGCAAATTATGTATTTAACCAGGAAGGGTCGGGTCCTCGTCACCGTCCTTGATATTATGTACCTCTTTCTGCTTTTAAATAATGCAAATAAAAATAAGTTTTATTTACATCATTTCTCTGAATGAAAATATTTTGCTCTTATACATAATATTTCTTGAGAAATTTGTCATTGATGGGCATCATAGCAATTCTGTCATCCATATCTGTTAATTGGTAGGATCCATTTGAGAAAACTTTGTTCACTACATAAGGACCTTCCCATTTTACCTCGAATTTGTCTTTGCTCATGTGGGTCATAGTCATAGGACGTCTGACCATAAGAACTAGCTCGTCTTCTTGAAATGTTCGCACTTTGACTTGGCGATTGAAAGCTTTTGAAATGCAGGCCTGATCTAATTCGATATGTTGTTGAGCTAGTAGCCTTTTCTCATCGAACGCCTCCAATTCTTGAAGTCGGAGACGATCATTATTTTTTGTAGTAAGTTCATAAGTAATGGCAATTCTCAAGGATGGAATTTGAATTTTCAGCGGTAAGATAGCTTCACATCCATATAGAAGAGAAAAAGGTATACAACTTGTAGGATTATGGATTGTAGTACGATAAGCCCATAGACATTCTCCAAGCTTCTCACTCTAATTACGTTTATTAATAGAGACAAACTTTTTGAGGAGTTTGATGGTAGTCTTGTTGAATGCTTCGGCTAACCCATTAGCTGCAGGATTATAGGCCGTAGAAGAACATTATTGATTCGGTTGTCATCACAGAACCTAGTAATTTTTTGACTAACGAATTGTGGTCCATTATCAAGGATGATCCGACGAGGTACACCAAATCTGTACATCACATGATGTTTAATAAAGTTGATAACATTGCTAGTCTTCACTTCAGCGAAAGGTATGGCTTAAGCCCATTTAGAAAAATAATCGGTTATAGCTAAGATAAACTGATATCCTTTAGATGAAGGAGGATTGATAGGACCAATTACATCTATGTCCCAAGCTTCGAAGGGCCATGAGGCAGCAGTCGGGTGAAGAAATTCTGACGAATGGTGAATAAAATCTGCATGAATTTGACATGCTCGACATTTCCTTGCATAATTAATGGCATTTGATACCATAGAGGGCTAGTAGTAGCCCATACGTCGGATACGATCCTGTAATTTAGGACTGGGCTGATGTGCTCCACAAACACCATCATGAGCTTCACGTAATACCTATTACCTGCTTCGCTTCAACACCAGCAAGACATCTTAAGAGTAATTCATCAAAAGTTCAACGAAAGAGAGTTTTGGTGGTATGATTATAATAGAATAGAAGCGATCGCCGGCGAATACTTGTAGCTTCCTTAGGATCTTCAGGTAGTATATCATGTACTACAAAGTCCATGAAAGGTGCTCTCCAATCTTCGTTGATAACATTGACTTCAGTTGAATTGCTGAATTCAATATTATGGTTGTTTTTAATACAAAATAGTTCTCTATTGGAGAAAACAACCATTTGTTGTCTTTTGACAGAAATTGCCAAGACCGCTGCTAAGTTAGCTAAGGCATCAACTTCTGTATTGCATGCTCGACGTACATGTTCGATGAAGAACCCTTAGAACGAGGAAGCTATTCTGATTGCCGCTTCGTGGTATGGTACCAGATCTTGATGTCGAACTTCGTATGTACCTCTAACCTGATTAACAATCAGCTTAGAATCATCATATACTTGAAGATATTCAATATCTAGTTGCTTAGCTAATTGGAGTCCAATGAGCAAAGCATTATATTCCGCCACGTTGCTGGAGCACGACTCATCTAAGGAATAAGCTCCCTGAATAGCTAACCCATTTGGTAAAACGAGAACAATTCCCACTCCAGGAACATGGGTGCCTCCAGGTCCAATTCTAGATGCTCCGTCGAAGAATAAACGGCATGTAGGAAATTCTTCTGAGGTCATATTTGATTCCAATGTTTCGTCTGGAATCTCATCATAGAGTTTAGATGTCTCAGGGATATGATGAGCTGCTAAGAAATCAGCGAGTGCTTGGCCTTTCACAAACTTTTGTGGAACATATACCATGTCATATTGTGCTAATAATATAGCCCATGTAGCAAGCCTACAATTGAGTGTACTGGGCTTCCTCATTAAGACCCAAAGAGTATTAACTCGGAAAATAACATGAATGGTTTGGCCGATGATGTAATGCCTTGTCTTTTGAACGACAAACATTAAAGCTAAGCATTCCTTCTCTATCGGACTATAATGATGTTTAGCTCCAATCATCGTCCGACTGAGGTAGTAGATAGCTTGTTCATGACCTTCTTTATTCTTCTGAGCTAGCAAAGCTCCCAGTGAATGGTCCATCACTCGGACATACATCAAGAAGGTTATTCTTGAGATCGGTGGTACTAGGACCAGTGGATTCATCGAATACCGCTTTATGTCATTAAATTCTCGTTGACATTCTTCTGTCCAAATGAAAGATACACCTTTCTTCATCAACTGAGTAAACGATCTGCAACGTCCAGACAAATTTGAAATGAACCTCCTGATGTAAGCAAGATGACCCTAGAATCCTCGTAGCACTTTTAGGTTGCATGGATGACACATCAATTGAATGGCTTTGATCTTTTCGGGATCAACGTTTATACCTTTAAAGGTAATGACGAATCTGAGAAATTTGCCACTAGAGACTCCCAGGAATGACTTGGTGGAGTTCATTTTGAGTTGATGCTGGTGCATTAGATTGAAGATGGTTCTTAAATCTTGGATATAATCTTCTTCTAGACGACTTTTGAAAGCAATATCGTCAACATAGCATTCGACGGTCTTTCACAAATGATCTCGAAAGATAGTACTGATAGCCCGCTGGTAAGTTGCACCCACATTCTTAAGACCGAAAGACATGACTGTATAACAGTATATTCCACGGGGAGTATGGAATTAAGTTGTTTTTCATCTTCAGGATTCATCCGAATTTGATTGTATCCAGAAAATCCATCCATGAAAGAGATTCGTTCAAATCCACAAGTATTGTCGATCATGACATCAGTAATTGGTAGAGATAATTCTTCTTTCGGACAAGCGTCATTGAGATCTCGAAAGTCTATGCATACTCGAACTTTCCCGGTCTTTTTCAAGACTGGTACAACGTTGGCTACCCAGTTAGGATGCTATTCTTCTCTGATAAAACCACAAGAGATAAGCTTTCTGACTTCATCATCTATCGCATCCATCGTCTCAGGCTTAAATCACCGTTGCTGTTGTTTGACTGGCTTGCTATTAGGCAAAATTTTAAGTCTAAGAGTTGCGACCTGAGGATCTAAACCCGGCATATCTTCATAGCTCCAGGCAAAGTGTAACGCCCCAGTCCCAAAATACATAGGACTAGGAACATAGCATGCCAGCTGCACATATATACGAAGAATATTCTAATATATAGAATCTTCGTATATATGTGCAGCTGGCATGCTACGTTCCTAGTCCTACGTATTTTGGGACTGGGGCGTTATATGTTTTTGTGGTGGCCCATGCAGGTCAGAAAATATTGTTGGGTTACATGAGTGTGCCCAACAAGCCTGCGTATAGGAATAGGAATAATATCTCATCTATGATTATTGCCTCCTTTGACCTCCAAACGTTTGAACTCTCTCTGATTACTTGTACAACCTAATATCTAATCCTTAATAATATCAGTCTAATTCATGCTTGGTAGAGGTTAGGACGATGACTCGTACTAGGTAGACATGTTCCATCGTTACTAGCTTAACTCTTAAAGTTGGGTAGAATGCCTCACGATCTAGCCCTTCCTTGACCGTAACCATGGCCTCAGACAAGAAGACCGTAGGACGTCTGTACAAGCAAGAACCCCGAACAAAACTTCAATTCTTAAAGGAATAAATTTTTTATCTCGCGTACTTATGTTTTACTATCTTGACCAATGCTGCTAATATAGCCTAGATTTGCAAGCCTATTCATTTTTCGAGCTTGTTCACGACATATATGTTATTGGAGGTACCCCACTAACATATTGTTTATCAGAACCGGTGCATGATGGTCTGATCAACCTAGTGCACTTGGTTCGCTCTTCATAAAATTATTCAATGAGATATAGTTAACTTGTTTCTCCAAAATCTCATCCGCAACTGCGTTGACAACTCTCCTTTAACTGCTTGACCTATAACTTGTTTGAATCTATTCTAACGTTATCCCATTTTTGTGCCAGTAGTATGGATCTACGAAGCGGAAGCAGCTCTACCTTGGCCCTCACCTCTGATGATGCGTCTACCCAGAAAGAGCAAAATCCTCCAATGACCCCGGTGACTCCGTATCAGCCAGGATAGCCACAGACTACCATAACCCCATCAATGGTGCAACAGGAACCCCAAGTGCCACCAGTAATCTAGACTGGGCAGGCTACTGTAGTACCACCCAAGGAGAATGTACCAACACCTCCACCACCCACTCGGCAGTATCCACCTCAGTGCGGGCCACAGATGCCTCCACCACCAGAAGATGGAAACCCTACTACACAGTTCATGTATGACATGATACATACTCAGTGGAAACAAGCTGAACTGATGAGGCAGAGCATGACAGAAGCACTAACTAGGCCCCCACCTCCACCTCCGACACCGGTACCAGTACCAGATCTACATCCATATGAGGGTTCTATCAATGACTTTATAGATATGAACCCCAAGCCCTTCAGAGGTACCGAGAAACCACTAGAGGTCACCACGTGGCTTATCAGCACAGAGAAGCTACTGAGGGCGTCCCAGTTGCCAACAAATGATTGGATGACAGCAGTAGACTTACTCTTAGAAGACAATACCCATCATTGGTGGGAAGCCGAAGAAAGACGCTTGGGAGCCAATCAGACTTGGGAAGAGTTCTATAAACTCTTCAATGAGAGGTTCTTTCCTATCCATGTACGCGATGTCCTCTATGATCAGTTCCTATACCTCAAGCAAGGAAATATGACCGTAGATGAGTATGATATAGAATTCAGCCGACTGAACAGATTCGGTGAGACACTAATTCCTACTGAGGAGGAAAGGGCCAAGATATTTCACCAAAGATTGACACCAGAGCTCAAGAAGCATACCACAGTACAGTCTAGAGTTTCTCATGCTGCAGTATTAAAAGAAGCTAGAAGCCAGGAACTCCTTAACAAGGAAATACAACAGGCTCAGAAACGCCATATTCCAGCAACTGGGCCAAGTAACCTTATCCATGGTGGACAAATCATACATTCTATGACACAACCACCAACAAGAGCATCACCTTATCCAATTGATGAGCTTCTTACATGTCGCTTCTATCATAGGAAAGGTCATGTCATGAAGGATTGTCATCGCAGATTAGGACAATGCATGATTTGTGGCTCCAATCATCACAAGGCCCGAGACTGTACAGAACAACTAAAGGCAGCACAACATCGGATGCAAGGACCCGTAGCACCAAGACCAGTAGCAGAGCCAAATCATCCACCATATAGAAGTTATCCTAGAGGATCACACTTAGCTGACCAACCGGCACAAGTTAGTCAAGCTGGACAGGAGATAAATGGACAAAGGCATGGATAAGCATTTAGTATGGCTATGATAGGCACCCATCCTGAGGTTGGTGAATTGGCAGGTATTATTCCAGTTGCAATATTTATTTGTTTTAGACATGGCTTAGCGTTCGAACAACACATCCATTAGCTTGGTCAACATGCATATCATAATACTTGTCTTAGTATGGACCAATAGTTATCAGCAACACTGCATATGCACTACTTTCGTCACCATTAGAAATCTATTGACCATAGTCTAGCAGACTTACTACGAATAGAGATTTAAGAGTTAGTAGTTATAGATCTTACATAACGTACCTTATAATTTATTACCCCATCAGTAATTGTCTTGTGCTATAGGAGGGTGAATCATTCAATTCCCCTGGTGCATGTGTCATCAGGGCTTCCCTCGCCAAATTGGAAGCACAAGGATGACATTCATAGTCGTTTTCCTATTGTTCAATATTCAAAGTACGATCTTTGACTTAAAACATTTTCTCAAATCAAGCAAATAACCTAGTAGTTCACAACGTCCACTTCTATCCGCAACACTATGGATACTCATATTGTGACTTTAAAATTTGTAGCACAATATTAGTCTTTTTATTCCAACAAATTTTATACGCGAGACCTAGACGATCCTACCTTTATTTAGGCATATTATGTGCCACACAAACACGTCCCCTTGTACTCTATTTTTTCTGATACGACTATCGAGTCAATAAGGGCTGATTATAAACCTTACCGTTGTATCGATGAACCTTTCGGTTTCAATTAGAGACTCAACCTCGACTCGATTCTTTCGACCCAAAATATGGTTATGATCTACTCGAAAACCACTACGCACATGCTACTAATGTGCCACCCAATTGAGTCCCCATGTGCCACTTATACACAAAAGTTACGGAAGGCACGATTCCAGATTTGTAGCACCTATATAATCAATCCGACTCGGAACTAGCCCACCCTCTCAAGTTAGAACTTGTTCTAGGCTACCATAGCCTAGTAGAGATGGTATAGAATGATCTTACGAGATTTTGTTCCACCAATGTAGCTTGAATCCAAGACGGAAACATTCAACCTGATATATCCCCATGTACCTTTTAGTCCTTCTCAGAAGACGATTCCCACTGTAGCCAACTTTTAAAAGTTGGGTAGAATCGGGAACCAATAACGCTTTATAGTGAATGAAGCCAAGGGTTGTCTCTCCTTTTATAGCGACCCCTCGATTGTTCGAAGACCAAAGTACGACATTCAATTGTTAGTTCTTTAATTCTGTATTACATTTCGTACCCCCTACCTTTAGTTTAATTTCGAGGACAAAATTTTTATAAGTTGGGTAGGATGTAAAACCCCTAAAATAAATAAATTTTGCAAGTATTTTTATTTTTAGAAGATTTTGTATTATGTAAATCGAGTTTAAAGATATTATTTATCAATTATTTTATATACATGAATTTGGAATAATTTTCCTTTATAAACAAATAAACTTTTAGCTATATTAGTAATTATCGAGTTTTTTTATATTTTTATTTTTAGAATTTGGTAAGTTATAAAAGATATTATATTAAGAATATATAGGTGAAATATATTTTGACCAATTTATGTACAAGGGTACACTCCCAAGAATAAATTTAGGATACTTACTAAATTGTTGCACCTATCGTTATTTTTAATATTATTATTATTGGTGTTATTATGGTTATTATTATTACTGGTTTTATTATTATTAATAATAATATTCTGGTCATGTGTTAATTAATGGATGCTTTTTATACATAAATAAGTATCTCAGGATATTGTAAAAATATGTTAAATTTTATTTTAGACTTTATTTTAGTAGAAAATATTTTGAATTTTTGGGATTAGTTATGTCTATAAATTTCTATATACATAAATAGTTTATATATGGTTAGTAAATAAAAAAAACACAGGCCACTGTTCTCCGAAGGGAATAGTAGCTGATGCCCCCAGCCCACAGGGCCGGCCCAGCAATCTGGCCTGAGCAGCCAGCAAGCCCACGAGTAAAGTCCCCAGGGTCAATCGAATATATAGCAATGCTGCTACTATATGAACATCGCGTATGCGAGACTTCACCCATGAAACCCTAGCAACCTAACATGCCGATCTCGAGGATCGACTCCAGCATGACCTGTCGCTCCGGCACTGCCATCCCGCCGCCGACGACCGGCTGCCGTCGTCTGAACACCGTCGGGCCGACCCAAAACGGAGTAGCTCTGTTTTACTCAACCGCATGTACGCCAACTTCTCCCTCATCGTTCTTCCATCATACTCCACTATTTTTAATTTCGTCGAATCCTACATAGAGCCTATCTAACCCTCTCTAAACCCCTCGAGATAGAATCTTGTAAACCCTACTACCTTGCTCGGGAAATTGAACAAAAGTTCCCGAAAAACTGTCGGAATAGAACAGTTTTAGAGCAGTCCCAACCCACGACTTGGAAGCCAAATTTTGACCCAAATACTGACAGTTTCAACAAACCATTTGAAGACAGTCATTAACAATATAACCAAGAATGAAACACATCTTTTAGATCGGATTTTCGATCACTATACAACAAGTAATTCATGATTGAACTTGACAAAAAAATTGTTTTTAAAATATTAAAATTTTATAAAACTTTCCCGATATGACGTACGTCCCGACAAATCGGGCGACGTGGTTGCACACTATACGCATCGAAAGGTGCGTATGGGTGTTGCCGAAGTGTGGAAACTGACGGAACTCGATTTCGTTGTGTGTGCGCGACAAAATCAGTACGTATCCGTCGAGATACCCCCGTGTCGACGTTTTGCAAACTTGACCATAACTTCGTGGTGCACGTTCGTCGGATCGATGCAAAATTGTGCCATCAGGACTTTATCGATTTTTTGGTCATGTATGCCAAGTTTGGTCCGATTCTGAGAAGGTTGATCGGAACGTCAAAATTGGCGGGCCCGCGACCCGCTCTTACGGGCGAATTTGTACACAGCCCACCGGAATCCCACTTTGGACATACGTTTGGGTTCATCTCCTCAAATCGAACCCATAGACATATAGCTTGACGACTTTAGAGACCGTAGGTTCTGACACGTATTTCGGTGCAAAACAGGTCCAACGGCGGACATCGTTTTGACCCGAAATTACGATTTTGCCTCTGTTCCAGAATTGGACTTTTGGACAGGCGTTTCCTAGGTATTTTTTTTATGCCAAAACTATTCGTGATGTTTATTTCAGCATCCAAGGTCGTTCGTAGTAGTTGGCTTTCATTGCTTCCATATTTTGACGATTTGAGTCATCAGGCGTCGCTATTCTGCACACTACCCCCAGGCAAGATACCTTGCCTTATTTACTGTTATAATTATATGCACCTTTATTTATTTATTTACTGCATATTTATTATCTGTTCTTAGTTGGATCCATTACTTGCTATTTTTAGTTCACTTTATTTTGTTTCGGTTATTTTTCCTTCTTGTCTTTTGTATGCATATGGACCTAGTCTTAGTGAACTACCTTCTGTTAGGGACCTTAGGAGGGAGAAGACAGTTAAATGTATGGGCTACCTAAATCCAAAAGCTGTAGTAACTGCGTACTATGGTAGTCGAGTCGCGAGGGTTACTAGCCTCGAGCTATGTGGACTGATGGGTCACGTGGGCCGCTAGCATCGAGTTATGCCGGCTGATAGTATTGGTACATGACGTGTGCATATTGTGAGTTATCCTGTGGGAGTCAGCCTTCACCTACCCATACATCGATATGTCTTCTAAATTGCCTACTAGAAAGGTTAGGAGACCTTAGCAAATTTTTTGTTCCAATCATGGCATGAAAAAATATCACATCACGGAATAGTAAGTTACCCTTGTCCTTGTTTGGTTTTAGGGGTAGCCTACTGTTTCGATGATGGAATATTGAGCCGTGTTATGGTTTAGACATTTTAATTTATCTTTATTTTATGGTGCATTTATATTCAGTTCATATGGCATGTTCTTCCTGTATCTTGTTACGTCCCTCTGAGGACCTGGTGATCTCTCCAGGTATAGACGATTTCCCGCAGGAGTATGGCTCGGCACTGGATCCTTCCTACCTTGATGATGAGGCATCTTCCGCTGACATCTAGATTCATGTTATTCTTTGAGACTCATAGTGGACATCTACTATATTTGAGATTATTTTCATAGCTGTTTGGTATGGGCATGTCCACCGGCTATCTTTTGACTCACTCATTTATTCTATTTGGACTTCTTATATCTTCTGTATCTGCTGTGGATGAGATATAGTTTATTGATTTACTGGCCTGCAATTTCTATTATTACTGCTTATGTATATATATACGAAGATTCCATATATTGGAGTATTCTTCGTATATATGTGCAGCTGGCATGCTACGTTCCTAGTCCTACGTATTTTGGGACTGGGGCATTCCTGTTCTAGCACATCCTCGGCACCCCCGCGCGTAAGTCCGGCCGCCTGCACGTGATCGCCGTCGACCGGAGCGCCGCCGAGGTCGCCAGAACCGATCCCAAAATAGGGTACCCTGTTTTTGAGCCTCGCCAGGTACTCACGTTCCCTCCAATTTTTCCATAATTCTACTCGATAAGATTACGATCTTGAATATCCTAGGTAAAGCCTATACGACCCTCTTCAAACCCCTTCTAAGAAGTTTTGTCATACCCGATCAGATCGACCGGAAATACGACGCAAAGTCGACCTTAAACCTGCCGAAATCAGGGCAGTAAAGCTGTCCAATCACCCTACTTAGAAGACAGATTCTGATCTAGTCTCTAAGGATTTTTACAAACTAATTGAATACAGTTAAACACAACCTATAGGCCAGCAAATTTCTTTTTGTAGATTCTAATTTCATCAATTATGTGCCAAGTTATTGGATTTCAAAATTTAAGGAAAAACTGGTTTTCGAACTTTAAAATTTCAATAAAACCAACCGATACGACGTGCACCCCGACAAACCAAACGATGTGGTCGCACACTATATGCATCAAAAGGCGCATATGGATGTTGTCGACGTATGGGAACTGACGAAACTCGATTTCGTTGCGCGTGCGCGACGAAATCAGTACGTATCCGTCGAGATATTCCCGTATCGACGTTTTGCAAACTTGACCATAACTTTGTGCACATTCTTCGTATCGAGATAAAACTTGTGCCATCAGGACCGTATCATTTTTCTGGTCCTGTATGCCATGTTTGGTCCGATTCTGAGAAGGTTAAACTGGAACGCCTTTTTGGCGGGCCTATGACCCTCTCTAACGGGCGATTTTGTGCACGGTCCGCCGGAATTCAACTTTGGACAAACGGTTGGGTTCATCTCCTCAAACCGGATCTGTAGACATGTAGTTTGACGACTTTAGAGACTGTAGATTCTGGCACGCATTTCGGTGCAAAACGGATCCAACGGCGGACATCGTTTTGACCCAAAATTATGATTTTGCCCTTGATCCAGAATTAGACTTTTGGATAGGCATTTCCTAGGTATTTCTTTTATGCCAAATCTGTTCGTGAAGTTTATTTCAGCATTCGAGGTCGTTCGTAACAGTTGGCTTTCAGTGCTTCCCTATTCTGACAATTTGAGTCATCAGTGTAGGACCGTTGAGCACCTCTAGTGGGGGAGTGAATAGAGTGTGTGTGTGCAGCGAAAAATAATCACCAATTAAAACTATAAACTATGGCAGTAAAATAAGAGACAGTAAATATAATGCAGCAAGAGATAGAGAATTCAAACTCAGCGACACAACGATATATACTGGTATCCCTCTAAGAGGACTAATCTAGTCTCGAGTACTCTTGCTCGATGTTAATCCACATGGCACAAGCTTTAACTGAGAGCTTGCAGTCTCTTACAACACTGTGCTTGGTGACAAGTGCACGACCGACTTAACAACACCGTGCTTGGTGACGAGCGCACGACCAGCTCCACAACAAGAAAAGTTGCTGAACTTGGAACGACCTCTTTACAACTCTTGGAATACCAAAAGACTCTAAATCAACTCTGATATTACTGGCTTTTGGCTAAGAGGTGTATAGGTATGATTTGAAAATCTTGGATCGTTTGAAAATACTCGAATAGTAGAGAAGAGAAGATGACGAGTGAATGAATTGATTTGAAATGAAAAGTTCTTATCTATTTATAGGTGTTTTCTGGAACCGAACTTGGACAGAGTTCGGGCAGAGTTCGGATGTAGATATCTCGTAAAGAGATGTTGCTCGCAGATTTAGAGGCAACAGAAGTTTGAATACAAACTGACCAAACTCAGACAGAGTTCGGTCCGAACTCGGGCCGAACTCGGTTATGAGTTCTGTCAGGAGATTTTTGAAATATTTTATCAGAAATTATTTTCAAAGATATTTTGGAATATTTTGTAAAATGATATATGAGTGGTAATGGGTAGGCTTTTTAGAATGTAGACTGAGATAACCCTAAGCCAGTATTACAAAAACCGATTTTACAAAATAAATCCTAGACTCAATAAAATGTAAAATACAGAATAAAATATAAAATGAGTCATCTTCAGATTTGTTGATGTTGATGCTTCGTTGATGCAGTACAACGTCCGTTGAAATTGATTTCATATATCCTGAAATGATTAGCAGCAATTTGTATATTTTGTGTATTGACTTAAGTGCATGTTGATTATCGAAATTGGGTGTGACCATGGAATAGGCCAACAATCTCCCCCATTTTGATAATTGACAAACTTGAGTCTATACTAAAATATATCTTTATAAAATAGAACAAAATAGAAGTACCTGAATAAAAGAGATGATTGATTTTGTTTTTGGATTTGTATGCTTTTTGGTATGTGTACTCTTTTTCTTCCCCTTTGTCAAATAGTAAAATGACTTGGCTCTCCCGTAATGTGTGAAGCCAACAATAGAAAACAAAAGACAAAGTGAAGCAAAAAAGACATGATCACAGCATAAAACAACTACTATGGAAAGAAAATTCTGGAAATAAAGTACTGAAAATGTCATACTAAAAAGTGTTGAGTACAATCATCAGAAAATGTCTAACTAATGAGTTTAGACATAAAAAGAAAAACTACATCAAAGCATAAAGATCATCATCTAATAAGTATCCACTATCCAAAAGCTGAACCTACGTCACATAGTGGGGTCGTCAGCACCAGAAGCCTTTGGAGGAAAGTAGGCTGCAGTGGGGTCGAAGTGCTGGAAGGAAACCTCATCTGTGAAACGAGGACCCGAAAAGCCTGGGTGAGGCAGGATAGTAATCGGATGGTCTGGATCATGGGCTAGGCTGTAGTGGAGGTCAGCAATCCCGTTCCTCAGCACCTGAGCCTGAGAGATGCGTCGGAATTCCGAATCAAGATAACCTTGATGACGTTGCGCAGATATAGCAACAAAATCATCAAAGCGCTGATAGAAAGCCGAATCAAATCTCGGGGCAGGGGCTAGAGTAGGAGCAGCATCAGGAACCTCAGCGTTAGCAGCTGGAGCAGGCTGAGCTCCAGGAGGCAGAGGTGGAGCAGGAAATCATCGAGATCTGGTAAGCTCGATAGGAGTGGAGGAGAATGCACAAGTTTGAAGATCAATCTCAAAATGGCGAAAGATAGACGCCAAGTGCATAGGATATACCAGATTCCTTTCTGCATTTCTGCAGTTCAGCATCCAGGACATTATGGTCTTTGGGATAGAGAATGGAATACCAAAATGAATATGGTATAAAGCAGAGAGTTCCAAGAAGGTCACTTCATCTGTGGATCCTTTCTTTGGAAGGAGTACAGAGAAAATCATGCGATGAAGTTCATAAAAAGATTGGTTCAAATTCTTTGCATAAACCCTATGAGGAACAGGATTTGGATGACAAATAAGTTCCCTGAAAGAGGCAAGGGTAACATCAGCAGGAAATTGGACATGGGTAATGTCAACCAATGCTTCACCAAGATCAGAAACATAAAAAAATTCACTGATATCGATAGCACTGAATTCTAATTCTTGCCCAGCAACGCAAGAATAGAGGTTTCTGTTAGGTTTTACTTGCAAGTTACAGTAAAACATTCGGACAGCATTGTCAAAAATATTTTCTGCTACCTCGAAAAAATCTCGGTAGCCTAAGTGGTCAAAAGTAGGAGCATATTCAGAAAATATGGTAAAGTTAACAAAAGCTCCATAGCAAATCTTACGGCCAGAAAAAGAATCGAACCAAAGATCAGAAAACTCTTTGTCCGGAAACAAAGTAGAATCATAGTCTTCTGCATCCATTGGTCGTGCTGGACTGAATAGACTAGCTGGTGTATAATTCGAAGAGGAGGATCCGCCTTGGGAAGTAGTTGCCCTTTGACGTTTAGGAGCCATTGAGAAAGTAGAAGAGAAAAAGGAATACCTTTTTGAGAAAGGGAGGAAGATGAGAATGTTCAAACGCCCACCAGATCTCTTAGATTCCTTGCTAGGATGGAGGAGAAAGAAATTTTAGGGAGGAAGAAGATGTTTCCACGGGTTGGTGTGTGGAAAAGATGGTTGAAAGAGTTGAATTTATAGAGTTTAGGGCCGGTTGTTCGGTTCTGGAAATAATACAGCGCCGACCGGACTCGGTCCGAATTCGGTCCGAACTCGGTCAGAGTTCGGCCCGAGTTCGGTCACTTGTATTCCCGAGACAATAAATGCAGTTCTGGTTGGTTAAAAGTAACTTTATGACTTTTGACTCTAGTTTTTAATAACGTACTCTATTTATGGGTTAACAGTAGGGGTTGTCCCAGCTAACGGAGGTTCACCGGGGAACTCTTAAGTACCGCTTCGCTTCGACCGTAGTCGTGGTGACAGACATACCCATTTTAGGTTTGTACCCAAAAATAATTTCCGTTAAATAAATTCCAAAGTTGCAAGTCATAAAATTAATTTTAATTACCATATTACATTATGAATCTGAAAATTCAAGTATACCGAGCTCACGCCTCATTATGTTAAAACGGTCTTCAGCCAATGGTTTTGTGAATATGTCTGCTAGTTGATGATTTGTGTCAATAAATTCTAAGCAGATATCCCCGTGTTGTTGATGATCACGAAGAAAATGATGTCTTATCTCTATGTGCTTTGTGGGTGAATGACAGATAGGGTTCTTAGTCAGATTAATAGTGCTAGTGTTGTCAAAATAAATAGGAATCTTAGTGTAGTACAGATTATAGTCTTCCAGGGTTTGTTTCATCCACAAAATTTGAGCACAGCAACGACCTGCGGCGATATACTCAGCCTCAGTAGTTGATAATGCTACAGAATTTTGCTTTTTCTAAACCAGGAGACTAAGGACTTTTCTAGGAAATGACATGTGCCACTGGTACTTTTACGGTCCACTTTGTATCCCGCAAAATCTGCATCCGAGTAACCTATCAAATCAAAGAATTTGGTTTTAGGATACCATAAGCCGACTGTAGAAGTTCCTTTAAGGTATCGGAAGATACGCTTAACGGTACTTAGATGTGATTCCTTAGGATTTGCCTGATAACATGCACAAATGCAAACACTAAACATAATATCAGAACGACTAGCAGTTAAATATAATAAACTACCAATCATACCTCGATACTTATGCTGATCGACAGATTTGCCACTTTCATCAGCATCAAGCTTTGTAGATGTAGCCATAGGAGTCCCGATTGGCTTTACATTCTCGAAGTCGTACTTTTTTTAGTATGTCCTTCGTGTACTTAGCTTGGTTGATGAATGTTCCTTTTGAGTGTTGTTTGATTTGAAGTCCTAGGAAGAAGTTTAGCTCTCCCATCATACTCATCTCAAATTCACTCTGCATACACTTAGCAAAATCTTGACAGAGTTTTTCGTTAGTAGAACCGAATATTATGTTATCTACATAAATTTGCACAAGGAGAATATCATCATTCAAGGATTTTATAAACAAAGTAGTATCAACTCTACCTTTTGAAAAACCATTTTCAAGTGAGAAGGCACTTAGGCGTTCATACCAAGCATGAGGTGCTTGTTTGAGTCCATAAAGGGCTTTCTTAAGCTTGAAGACGTGATCAGGTTTTTGAAAATCTTCAAAACCAGGGGGTTATTTCACAAAAACTTTCTCTTTTAAAAACCTATTTAAAAATGCGCTTTTCACGTCCATTTGAAATAATTTAAAATCATTAAAGCATGCAAATGCACAAAACATGTGGATGGCTTCTAGTCTAGCAACAGGAGCATAGGTCTCATCATAATCAATTCCTTCTTCTTGATTATAAGCTTGTGCCACTAGACGTGCTTTGTTGTGTAGAACTTGTCCATCTTCACTGAGTTTATTTTGGAACACCCATTTGGTACCAATTATCGATTGACCAATGGGTTTAGGAACGAGTTCCCAAACTTGGTTTCTCTCAAATTGATTTAGTTCCTCTTGTATGGCAGAAATCCAAAACTCATCAGTAAAAGCATCATCTAGATTCTTAGGTTCTATTTGAGAAATGAATGCTACATTTGTTGTATATCAGAATCTTTAAGAGATGAACGTGTACTTACACCTTTAGATACATCACCTATGATGAGTGTCTCTGGATGATCTGGCAAGAATTTTAATGATTCAAACTTTTGGGTCAGATCTTTCACAAAACTCTTCTCAGTCCTTGCATTTTGGGTCAGATCTTTCACAGAACTCTTCTCAGTCCTTGCATGTGTATCTTCATCATCACTGTCGCTAGAACTGTGACTATTTAGCTCATCAAAAGTAATATTAATAGTTTCTTCAACAATCATAGATCTTTTATTGAAAATTCTATATTCCTTACTCTTAGCAGCATATCCGAGAAATATTCCGTCATCTGCTTTGGAGTCAAACTTTCCTAAGTTATCCTTGGTGTTCAGGATAAAACAGCGACATCCAAAAACTTTAAAGTAAGAAACGTTTGGAATCCTTCCAAACCAAAGCTCATATGGTGTTTTCTTCGAGATTGGTCGAATTAACACCCTATTCAAAACATGACAGGCTGTACTAACAGCTTCTGCCCAAAAATATTTAGGAAGATTATACTGATTCAGCATGACTCTAGCCATTTCGATTAGAGTACGATTCTTTCGCTCCACAACACCATTCTGTTGGAGAGTTCTAGGATAAAAAAATTCGTGGTAATATCCACTATCATCATAAAACTTTTTGAAATCAGAATTTTAGAATTCGCCACCATGATCACTTCGGATACGAGTAATCATGAAGCCTTTTTCGTTTTGTACCTTTTTGCAAAATATCTGAAATTCAAAAATTGTATCACTTTTGTTTGATAAGAAATAAACCCAAGTAAAACGAGAGAAATCATCAATAAGAACAAAAGCGTAGAGCTTACCGCCAAGACTAGCGACTCTACTAGGACCAAATAAATCCATGTGAATTAACTGCAAAGGTCTAGAAGTACTTACAGCGTTGATGGATTTAAAAGTAGACCTATGTGCTTTGTTCTTTTCACAGTCAGCACATACCATATCTCTCTTGAATGGAATCTCAGGGAGTCCTCTTACCAACTTCTTTGTACTTAGTCGTGAGATAGTATCCATGTTTGCATGTCCTAGTCTCATGTGCCATAGCCAACTTTCATCTTGATTGGCTACTAGGCACCTTCCTGCATTATTAGTATTCTCTAAAAAGAAAACATAAATATTGTCTTCTCTAATCCTTTTATATACGGGATCACCAGATGACATATCATATATGGTACATTTATCTTTCACAAAATTGATACCATAACCATTATCTGCCAAATGACTTATGCTTAATAGGTTATGTTTCAATTCTGTTACTAGACAAACATCCTTTATTACTGGATAGGGAGAAATACCTACAATTCCATTACCAATTATATTACCTCTCAAATTATTTCCGAAGGAATCATATCCTTCTTTCCTCAACGATAGCATAGCGAACAAAGATGCATCACCAGTCATGTGTCGCAAACATCCGCTATCGAGGATCCATTTGCTTCTAGCATGAGAGGGTTGAGGGTCCACCTACAAGACAAGTAGATGAATCCTTTGGTACCCATTTTCTGAAGGGTCCATTCTGATTAGCTTTAGGTCTCCAGATTAAAGTGTGATTGTCAACAAGCTTTCTTGCAAAATAATACTGTGATATGTGTCCGTGCGTACCACAATAAGTACAAGTCAGTTTAGAACCAGATGTGGTTGAAACTGTGTTTACATGCTTGTTTGGTTTGGAGAACCTATAAGTGAAAGCATGATGATATTCGTGTTTCTTCTGTGCTTTCTTGTTTTTAGTCCTCTTAGGTGTATGCTTAGCATTAGGACTAAAATTAGGCTGTGTCACAGGTATTGCCTGTTTGCCTAACTTGATTTCTAATTTTTTAGAAATTGCAATAGACTATTCATATTTAGCAGTCATAACTGAGAGTCTATGTTCTGTTACTAAGTGCATCTTCTTCTCTGTGTCATACAGCTTTTGCATCTTAACATAATCTCTTTCTTTCTTTTCAACATTGAGGATAGCCTCATGATAGTCTACCTTGAGTTTGGCTATCTCTTCCGTGTTACCGGTAGTAGACGTCTCTTTAATATCTTCAATAAAATTGGACAGTCTAGCTAACTCGGTTGTGTATGCTTTAATATCTTTTCGAGATTGCTTATACTTGTCAAGCACATTTTTGTGTTCTTCAAGTAATTCGCTAAAGGCATTTTCTAATTCATCGAAAGTAAAATCATCATATAGAGGGTTTGACGATACCTTATCAAATGCCATAAGACAGACATTTGCATTGCCGCAGGGTCTATCCTCTTCTTCTGTATCACTGGCATCACTTTTATGCTAGATACTTGTGTTGGCATACTTTCGACCAGATGTTGCTTTTCTGCTTGATCTTGATCTGTCATATGGATTGCTTTTCTTGGTGGTTGGACAGTCCTTCTTCATGTGCCCTGACTTCTTGCATCCAAAGCATATGGTTTCATCTTTATTGCTTTCTTGGATATCTTTCTTCTTTTTGCTTGTAAACTTTAGGTATTTCCTGAAGTTCTTCACAAGTAGGGCTTGTTCATCACCACTTGATGATTCTTCATCGGAGTCATTGTATGTTGATTTTCTTGCTTGAGCTTTGAAGGCAATAGATTTTTCCTTTGGTGTTGCTTCCTCAAACTCTTGCAAATCAAGTTCATGGGTCATCAGCTTCTCCATCAATGTTTCCAAGAACATAGTGGTGAGATCGTTTCCTTCAATAATTGCTGTGGCTTTTGGATTCCAGTTCTTTGTTAGAGCCCGCAGCACTTTTCTGATCTTCTCATGATTGCTGTAATCCTTACCAAGAGATTATAAAGGATTAGTTATATCAAGAAAACATGTAAACATCTGTGTAATTGACTCACCGGGTTTTATCTTAAAAGATTCATATTCCTGTGTTAGTCTACTAATTTTGGATTCCTTCACTTGGGAAGTACCTTCATGAGTTACCTCAAGAAGTTTCCAAATTTCGTGAGACGTTTTACTGGTTGAAACTCTGTTGAACTCCGTTTTGTCAATTGCACAGAATAGTGCATTGATGGCCCGAGCATCAAGACTAGCCTTAGCTTTTTCAGCTTCAGTGTATTTGTCATGAGGCTTTTCTATAAGAATGCCTTCAACCACTGTTGGTGCAGGCTTCTTATAACCATCAATGACTACAGACCAAAGATCAAAGTCAAGAGACTTTAGAAAGAAAGTCATTCGTGTTTTCCAATAGGTATAATTTGTTCCATCAAATAGGGAAGGTCTATTCGTGGATTGCCCTTCACTGTTGAATATTGATTTCACGGCTTCCATTTATATACTCTCTGAGGTATGTTATATTAGAATATAACCTGCTCTGATACCAATTGTAGGACCGTTGAGCACCTCTAGAGGGGGTGAATAGAGTGTGTGTGTGCAGCGGAAAATAATCACCAATTAAAACTATAAACTATGGCAGTGAAATAAGAGACAGTAAATATAATGCAGCAAGAGATAGAGAATTCAATCTCAGTGACACAGCGATATATACTGGTATCCCTCTGAGAGGAGTAATCCAGTCTCGAGTACTCTTGCTCGATGTTAATCCACTATGGCATAAGCTTTAACTGAGAGCTTGTAGTCTCTTACAACACCGTGCTTGGTGACAAGTGCACGACCGACTTCACAATACCGTGCTTGGTGACGAGCGCACGACCAGCTCCACAACAAGAAAAGTTGCTGAACTTGGAACGACCTCTTTACAACTCTTGGAATACCAAAAGACTCTAAATTAACTCTGATATTACTGGCTTTTGGCTAAGAGGTGTATAGGTATGATTTGAAAATCTTGGATCGTTTGAAAACATTCGAATAGTAGAGAAGAGAAGATGAAGAGTGAATGAATTGATTTGAAATGAAAAGTTCTTCTCTATTTATAGGTGTTTTCTGGAACCGAACTTGGACAGAGTTCGGGTAGAGTTCGGATGTAGATATCTCGCAAAGAGACGTTGCTCGCAGATTTGGAGGCAACAGAAGTTTGAATACAAACGAACCGAACTCGGACAGAGTTCGGTCCGAACTCGGGCCGAACTCGGTTATGAGTTCTGTCAGAAGATTTTCAAAATATTTTATCAAAAATTGTTTCAAAGATATTTTGGAATATTTTGTAAAATGATATATGAGTGATAATGGGTAGGCTTTTTAGAATGTGGACTGAGATAACCCTAAGCCAGTATTACCAAAACTGATTTTACAAAATAAATCCTAGACTCAATAAAATATAAAATACAGAATAAAATATAAAATGAGTCATCTTCAGATTTGATGATGTTGATGCTTCGTTGATGCAGTACAACGTCCGTTGAAATTGATTTCATATATCCTGAAATGATTAGCAGCAGTTTGTATATTTTGTGTATTGACTTAAGTGCATGTTGATTATCGAAATCGGGTGTGACCATAGAATGGGCCAACAATCAGGCGTCGCCATTCTGCATACTACCTCCAGGCAAGATACCTTGCTACCAGCTATTTTTTTATTTTAGCTGATATTTTATGCATTATTTATTATTTTCTTTATGCAAAATAAACTGTGATACATGGCACAACTTGTTAGAACTTACTGTTCAGTTATATTTCCTACTATGTATTATTTTTTACAAATTAAACTTAGAGTTAAGGGACCACCCTGTGTGTGTTGCATTCATAGGACTTGAGACATTTGTACCACGAAGTTGTGAGTCACATATAGTACTCGGACATGCATGATTAGCTGGCCACCGGTATGTATAAGCCCTGCGATAGGAATAACCGCTAATAGATGTTGCATGCTTAGTTTGACTTAGCGGTTAATAGAGGTTTTGTGTTATGGATACAACATAGTAGGCATTGAACGGGGAGGAAAATTCCTTAGCGTATGGGCTTCGATGCACTTTTCCTTTTGTAACCCGTGAGCTCCGCCGGAGACGCGGGTCAGATTATCCATGATTACTGATGGCCACTGACGTTCTGCGGAACATTATGCTCTTATTGATTGGGCCTCTGGTGCCCCATGGGGGGGACTATGTCGATCCTATTTAGCCAGGGCCCATGCGCAGGAAGTATTGTTCTTAACTACATTTCACTTAGAACGGTTAGGCACCTTTATCCGTTAGATATGAGTACTTTTGGTTTGGGTACTTGTATCTGACCGTGGCTTGGAACAATAACTTGTCGCGGATTAGTTCGTCACATCTTGTCCTTGTTTGGTTGTAGGTGTGGCTTACTACTTCGATGAGAAGGTATTGAACCTTGTTGGGGTTCAGATACCATATTGGATTCATAGCATGGAAAGATATGTCACCGTGAATTAGTTTACCATCTCCTGTCCTTGTTTGGTTGGGGGAATGGTAAGCTAGTTCAATAGGTGTGTATTGGACCATGTTATGATCTGATCTTACTTATTCTTATTGAATAGTATTTATTCAGTTTATGTGGTATGTTCTTTTTGTATCTTGTTACGTCCCTCTGAGGACCTGGTGATCTCTCCTGCGTGGGCCACCACAAAAACATGTAACGCCCCAGTCCCAAAATACGTAGGACTAGGAACGTAGCATACCAGCTACACATATATACGAAGAATACTCCAATATATGGAATCTTCGTATATATATACATAAGCTGTAATAATAGAAATTGCAGGCCAGTAAATCAATAAACTATATCTCACCCACAACAGATACAGAAGATATAAGAAGTCCAAACAGAATAAATGAGTGAGTCAAAAGATAGCCGGGTGGACATGCCCATACCAAACAGCTATGAAAATAATCTCAAATACAGTAGATGTCCACTATGAGTCTCAAAGAATAACATGAATCTAGATGTCAGCGGGAGATGCCTCGTCATCAAGGTAGAAAGGATCCAGTGCCGAGCCATACTCCTGCGGGAAATCATCTATACCTGGAGAGATCACCAGGTCCTCAGAGGGACGTAACAAGATACAGGAAGAACATGTCATATGAATTGAATATAAATGCACCATAAAATAAAGATAAAGTAAAAGTGTCCAAACCATAACATGGCTCAATATCCCATCATCGAAACAATAGGCTACCCCTACAACCAAACAAGGACAAGGGTAACTTACTATTCCGCGATGTGACATTTTTCCATGCCATGATTGGAACATGAAATTTGCTAAGGTCTCTTAACCTTTCTAGTAGGTAATTTAGAAGACATATCGATGTATGGGCAGGTGAAGGATGACTCCCCCCAGGACAACTCACAACACGTATATGTCACGTACCAATACTATCAGCCGGCATAACTCGAGGCTAGCTGCCCATGTGACCCATCAGTCCACATAGCTCGAGGCTAGTGACCATCGTGACTCGACTATCGTAGTACGCAGTTACTATAGCTTTTGGATTTGGGTATCCCATACATTTAACTGTCTTCTCCCTCCCAAGGTCCCTAACAGAAGGTAGTTCACTAAGACTAGGTCCATATGCATACAAAAGACAAGAAGGAAAAATAACCAAAACAAAATAAAGTGAACTAAAAATAGCAAGTAATGGATCCAACTAAGAACAGATAATAAATATGCAATAAATAAATAAATAAAGGTGCATATAATTATAACAATAAATAAGGCAAGGTATCTTGCCTGGGGGTAGTGTGCAGAATGGCCACGCCAGATGATTCAAATCGTCAAAATATGGAAGCAATGAAAGCCAACTTCTACGAACGACCTCGGATGCTGAAATAAACATCACGAACAGTTTTGGCATAAAAGAAATACCTAGGAATCGCCTGTCCAAAAGTCCAATTCTAGAACAGGGGTAAAATCATAATTTCGGGTCAAAATGATGTCCGCCGTTGGACCCGTTTTGTACCGAAATGCGTGCCAGAATGTACGATCTCTAAAGTTGTCAAACTACATGTCTATGGGTTCGATTTGAGGAGACGAACACAACCGTATGTCCAAAGTAGGATTCCTGTGGGCTGTGTACAAATTCGCCCGTTAAAACGGGTCGCGGGCCAGCCAATTTTGGCGTTCCGATCAACCTTCTCAGAATCGGACCAAACTTGGCATATAAGACCAAAAATTGATACGGTCCTGATGGCACAAGTTTTGCATCGATCCGACGAACGTGCACGAAGTTATGGTCAAGTTTGCAAAACGTCGATACGGGGGTATTTCGACGGATGCGCACTGATTTCGTCGCGCACTCACAACGAAATCGAGTTCCGTCAGTTCCTACACTTTGGTAACATCCATACGCGCCTTTCGATGCGTATAGTGTGCGACCATGTCGCCTGGTTTGTCGGGGCGTACGTCGTATCGGAAAAGTTTTCTAAATTTTAATATTTTGAAAACGATTTTTTTGTCAAGTTCAATCATGAATTACTTGTTGTATAATGATCGAAAATCCAATCTAAAAGATGTGTTTCATTCTTGGTTATATTGTTAATGACTATCTTCAATTGGTTTGTTGAAACTAGTATTTGGGTCAAAATTTGGCTTCAAGTCGTGGGTTGGGACTGCTCTAAAACTATTCTATTCCGACAGTTTTTCGGGAACTTTTGTTCAATTTCCCGAGCAAGGTAGTAGGGTTTACAAGATTCTATCTCGAGGGGTTTAGAGAGGGTTAGATAGGCTCTATGTAGGATTCGACGAAATCAAAAATAGTAGAGTATGATGGAAGAACGACGAGGGGGAAGTTGGCATACCTGCGGTCGAGTAAAACAGAGTTACTCCGTTTTGGGTCGGCCCGACGGTATTCAGACGACGGCGGCCGGTCGTTGACGGCGGGATGGCGGTGCCGGAGCGGCGGGTCATACTGGAGTCGATCCTCGAGGTCGGCATGTTAGGTTGCTAGGGTTTCGTGGGTGAAGTCTCGCATACGCGATGTTCATATAGTAGCAACTTGCTATAAATTCGATCGGCCCTGGGGACTTTTCTCGTGGGCTTGCTGGCTGCTCAGGCCAGATTGGTGGACCGGCCCTGTGGGCTGGGGGCATCAGCTATGTTCCCTTCGGAGAACAGTGGCCTGTGTCTTTTTTTTACTAACCATATATAAACTATTTATGTATATAGAAATTTGTAGACATAACTAATCCCAAAAATTCAAAATATTTTCTACTAAATAAAGTCTAAAATAAATTTTACATGTTTTACAATATCCTGAGATACCTATTTATGCATAAAAATCATCCATTAATTAACACATGACCAGAATATTATTATTAATAATAATAAACCAGTAATAATAATAACCATAATAACACCAATAATAATATTAAAAATAATGATAGGAGCAACAATTTAGTAAGTATCCTAAATTTATTCTTGGGAGTGTACCCTTGTACATAAATTGGTCAAAACATATTTCACCTATATTCTTAATATAGTATCTTTTATAACTTACCAAATTCTAAAAATAAAAATATAAAAACAACTTGATAATTACTAATATAGCTAAAAGTTTATTTATTATTTATTATTTATTTATAAAGGGAAAATTTCCAAATTCATGTATAAAATAGTTGATAAATAATATCTTTAAACTCGATTTACATAATACACATCTTCTAAAAATAAAAATACTTGCAAAATTTATTTATTTTAGGGGTTTTACACAAAGACATCGATATATTATGAATGAGATAAATTAATTCTTGTTATCATCCTCTGGTAGATTTTGCTAATAAAGATCGGTCGCAGTACATCTTGCTCTCCAATATCGATTTGGATTAGTTGATCTTCAGTAGGTGGTTCTCGTTGTTCAAAGCGGAGTTTCCACTGAGTGTCCATCTTTTGTGCCCAAGGATCTGCTTCAGGAGCTTCTTCAATATCATCCTCGTTTTCTGAGAACTCGACAGACACCATATTAGAAGATACTGTCACCTGATGGACATGACCAATACTGGTGTCAGAGTCCCATGAAATGGAATCTGAAGAATTAGAGCGTTCTTTATCATAATTAGAGGCTTGTGGAGTTATAACTGGTGAGCCCATATTTTGCTAGTATTGTTGTGATTTTCTTTTGGAACAGAAATATGAATAGGAGTTCGCCTTCCTTTGCCGTCATTGAGACCAGTTTTGAAATCATAGCCCATTTTACGGATGATTGCCTTGGATGGTGAACTATAATGACATAGTTTAGTCTTCCTGTATTATCCTTATTATCGCTGTCAGGCATAATTTTTGTTCTGTTTTACTAAAAATATAGGAGTTTCGCTTTCTTTCGAGAAGGCACTAGGAAGAGCGATTCTTGTATTGATTCAAATGATACCACATTTTGGAGAGATGATACGACTCCTATTGTAAGTTGTTTGAAGCTATCTAGAAATCCAAATAACATCGAGTATGATAAGTGACATCAGTATACCAAAGGAGATGCTACTTATTGATCTTACATCATCATTTATAATAGGACCTTTAGTTAGAAGGCTTAGTCAGATTGATAACCAGAGGAGGAGGAGAAGAACGAGAAGGAGAGAGGGTTTTTTACGACGAAGGTCGATTACAAGTGGCTAAAAGTGCCGAGCTTCCTTTGTTCCTGTCTAACACCAGAAGGCTGCTTCTTACGAGAAGGAAGGTAAATAGTAAATGTCTTAGAAGACTGAGGACAAAAAGTACGTCGTTGACTGGGATCACCAGAGTGTCATTTGGCACGCCTTTCTATTCTTCGTCAGTATCCATTGCTAATGCTACCTTCATGAATTCTCTTCGTACATACGAGAATCGTTACAGTATGCTTCAACCCCCCTGAAAGGATTTAAGTCTGCAACTTCTTTCTGTACTTCTCCGTTGCCATCCACATATTTGAACTTTGGTGGAGAGTAGAAGGTACAATGTTGTGTTCATGGAGGAATGGTCTTCCCAGCAAAGCATTGTATGAGCCATGATTATCAATCATGTAGAAAGTCACCTTCGTACGAAGATTGCCGATTTAAAGTTTTAGGCGTATCTTCCCCAAAGGTTCACTTCTTCCTTGATTGAACCCCAATATAGTAGTGATAGTTGTAGAAATATTATGCACCGGGATCTTCAAAGCGTCCAGCAGAGTCTTCGGCATGATGATAAGTGCGGACCCTGGGTCAATCAAAATGCGATCAACTTTCATGGTGTCCACATATCCTGTGAAGTAGAGAGGATGATCATGACGATTGTCTTCTAACAGCATGTCATCTTGTGTGAAAGTGATGTGGGCATTAGTTCAAATACACTATGACAATGTGTACAACTGACAGGCTCCTTTTCAGGCTTCTTGAGGAGAGCAAGACAAGCATTAGCCTGCATCAAGGCCTCACTCAGCGTTTTTCGAGTCTCTTTTGAGAGACGTCAGAGTTCGAAGATTGACAATCTCGCTGGAGTGTTAGCCAATTGAGCCACTATATCAAAATTATATGGCTTCTCAAGTCTTAGAGATGAGGACTTCTTTAATGCTTTATCAAAGCGGACATGTTATTTTTCCTTGTCTGCTGATATTGGTTTGGGAGGAAGTTCCACTACTGGCGAAGATGTAGATGGTATATTTTCAATAGGAGAAGATGATGCAGGAATAACCTCAGGAGATGAAACAGGATTCTCTTGAGTTTCGGGATACTCTTGGAGGTAAGGTCTCCCTGATCTGGTGCCGATTAAAATTTCTTCTTCTGCTATAGGTTCAAAGGATACAATGTTGCAGCTTTTCGATCTAGTTTTAGACCGCTTCTTTTGATTGGAAGAAGAAGGCACTTCAAAGTCTGCCACTAGATCTGGATGAATACATATGATATCTCCTTTATCAGTGGATAGCGAAATAAGACCCTCATTTTGGGGGGGGTGGAAGATTCACGATCTCAAGAGTAGCCCTCGGAATGAGGACAACACCATCTTGCACTAGTTGCGGTGGGAAGTCACCAAATTGCACAGAGATGACAATGGTCTTGCAAAAACAAAAAGTTTATAACAAACTTGAAAAGAATCGTACAAAGTACAATCAATTCTGGGGAAGTACAACTTTAGAAATCTAATCAGAAGACGATCACTTTATCCCTTGGACTATGTGAACTTGAAGACTAGAGCCTCTGGAGAATGCAGTAGCACTTTTGCAAGAACTTTTGATCTCTGATGATCTATGTTATGCCTTGATAATGATTGGAAACTCTATTTATAGAGTTCTGGAAATAACTGTTTTAGCAGTTATTCTGATGTGTGTGAGGTTGAACTGTGCCACCTTAAATTGCGCCAACTTCAGGTTGCGCAAGTTCCATTCAGTTACTCGAACATGCACTAACTGTATTTAGACG
>JANAVB010002268.1:0-25496 GCA_029216955.1 Iris pallida | reverse complement strand
CCATTAGGGAACAAACCTCCTGAAATATGGTATGGGGTACACTATATAGGAGGCAAGGAGGAGGTGGGGAAAGACTCTCGATCTTGGACAAAATGTAGCCCTTTCCTGAATGGTAGGGAAACTCTCTGGTGAGGCTGCTACCACCTCCTCAACGCAGGAGGTGCAACTACCCGCTGATCAGCCGGAGGGGTCACTACCTCCTGAGGAATAGGAGGTGGAAGCACACTCTCAGTCATGTCCGGAACTGTGGCTGCTCTCAAACGACGGGCTCTGGTCATGGGTGCCATACTGAAAGATAAATAAAATAAGAAATTATCAAAAGGCTGTATGACAGGTTATCATTAAACATAATTATAAAATGGTAATTTTTATAAAAGAAGAACTATCTACAATGGGTTACCATTTATAATACTACTATAATAACCGGTACACTATGATTTCAGGCCATGGGCATACTCATCTCACTGGCACACACTATCCAGGATACTATACTACACCTTATAGGGTACTATCTTTTATTGTCTGTCTTAGTTCCTCAATTACCTAATACTCTTAACCATTCTCCTTACGATGTACACTGGTATACACCGGCAATCATGCACCCTATTGATACATCCAAATATCTAGAGCACTCTTTCTAGGGAGTCTACCTAAGTCTTGACACTGTCTACTTAAGGCACTAACTCCTCTATATGGTACTAGGATGACACTCTCATACTAGGTTACTCATGTCTCTCCTCCTAGTCACTAAAATGTTGGTGCCTAAACCTCTATAATACTCGAAATACTCCGACTATTGCTACTAGGGTATTCCTCTTATTCTGGTTCCTGGTGCAACTCATACCCTGACACTTATTAATCAGTCTAGGGCTCTCATCTATAATTAGTTGCCAAAATTTATTACAATTACTTCCTAACCACACTCTAGCAATTAACACTAATACTCAAGGACAAAACTTATTTAAGTCACCAAACCATCACACTACGAAGAAACTATAATGAAATGAAGCTCTACAAGGAACTGAACTAAAAGAACTAAAGTATCCCTACTCCTAAGTTAATTAATGATGGAACATATTCTATAATAACATAAGTAAAATGGTAGAGATGATACTTTAAGAACCCTTTTTATGATACAATCTGATAATCATATTTGTCTGTCCAAAATCATTATACTCAGAATCTTCGCCATGCCAGTAAGCAAAGCTGCGATAAATAATAGATTCCATAACTAGGGAATGTATCTCTAGAATCATGTCGTCTAGAATCCTCGTGTGCCGACTAGTATAGCTGCGAGTAATCCTAAATTTCATAACTAAGATATATATATCCAAAGTCAGGTCCCTACGTTTCTGCACGTCGGCTAATATGACTACGATAAACTCCAGGCTCCATAACCAAATAGATGTTTTTCCTTGTCCTTCTCAACATATGTTATCAGAAGATATGTAACTCAGGCCATAAAATTTATCTCGATATAAAAATCAAAATCAACAACGAACCATCAAAATCAAATTCAATAACAAGGAGCAAGGTGAACAGAAAAAGAGGAAGGGATTTCGAATTGGAGTTCAATTAAGATTCTCAAGGGTCGTCCAGGAATCTCTTAAGAGTCCAAACTGTGATTGAGTATACTCTCATTCTAATACCTTATTTCCTATATCCTATCGCAGGCTCACAGTAGTACAACTAATTGCGCTACTACGACATCGCACCAATGCGAATCTCGACCTGCGTGGGCCACCACTAAAAACGTGTCATGACCAGCACCTTGTAAAGGCACGAGACCGTGGATACGTCCAGCCTACGCCGTAGTGTCGGCGGTAGAACGCTATCCTAGGTCTCAAATAGCTAAACATAATATAATATATCTGTCCGATATAGATATACTCTCCAAATGAAGGACAATCTCAGAAATATACAACTCAATCACAAACCTAAAGATGAATAACATCATAATTTTTGGATAGAAGATATCAGTGCGATACAACCAGAATAGAAATAAGTTAAGTGTTAACATTACATCCCAAAGTAGACGTACTATTTATACAACTCATGAAAGATAACTGAAAAAAGCAGATAACATCCTAGCAATCTATTCCAAGCACTACTGGTGTCTTCTCCAGGTAGTTGGATCCTCCAAGTTCTCTGTAAAATTTATCAACATATCCAGTCAGGATTGGAGCGAAGTACACAACTCAGAAAGGTTCCAATGCATGGTAGGAAATAGAACTAGCAATAGAATAAATATATGACGTATAAAGGAAGTACATGAATACAAGATATGAATAAAGAAACTGAATACATGAATAAAATAGAGGATCTATGAACTATAGTAAATATAATGATTTAGAGCATAAGACAGTTATGTGATTGGTTTAGGTTGTACATGAGTAATCTATGGTAACTCCATTATACGTGAGGGTATAATAGACGTATACATGAGTACACTAGAGAATTTAATCACATAACCACTTCTACTCCTCCTACCCTAATCAATACACAAGGATCCGATCTCATTACGTTACGTACATGATTGTTAGTTTGAACATGAATCATATGTGAACATGAGAGTACATGAGAGCATATGTGTACATGAATGATATGAATATAAGGAGTACATGATGTACATGATGAAGTACATGAACATTAAATATCCGATGCACCCATTAAGAAGATAACATCTCATGACAAGATCAAAATAGTACTGGTCCATGTTAACAATGTGTCAGCCTCAAGTAATAGTCTAGAGCAGGCAATATGGATACTATCATGAATGAAAACTAACAGAAAATGTACTCGCCTGACATCCTGAGCAACGGGTGTGTATCGGTGTCCGAACTGGAGTCACAGAGTCCTATTATAGAAATTAGGGTTACAGAGTGTTCTAGATTAAAATAATTATTTTAATATATATATATATATATATATATATATATATATATATATATATTGCTAAGAGGGGCTGTTCAAATGGTTGATCAAGAGTATAAATCAAAGATACTCAAGTCCCTACATCAGGTATTCAAGACACACAGGGGATACAAAGACTGGACTTCAATGTGAAGGGCAGGACATAACATGAGTCCTTCTCCAACCTGGACAGATGCTTGATGTGGATGCCTGATCATAACTAATGATTTGATAGTACATTGGACTCATATATGTGGCCATTACAAAGTTTTTTGGACATACTCTGGGTTAAGGATATCTGAACAATTTTCTGGGTTAAGGATAGAACATATCTGGACATCAATGGACTAATACATTTCACTTTTTGACTAAAAGTCCAGGATACATCAATGGAATATGGAATGGCTAACCTGAGTGAATGTTAGGATAATTAATGCAAGGTTGAACCATACATATGGGCATGGACAAGCAATCTTGAGTAGCAGGACAGCCATCAAGGGGGACTAAATAAATGTTCAGACATTTACTGAACTGGATGAACATAATACAACCATTCGATATGAAAGGGGCCAATGATTTATACAAATTTGGATACTAATGAACTCACACAGGAGGTCTGGTACTCAGAGGTGCATCCCAGATAAGGAATAATGCCACAAGTCTGTAGGACAGATATAATGGGTCTGAATAATAGGATCAAATGGAAATGATACCAAGGTCTCGAGCTAAAGGACTCTCCTACTAACATGGGCAAGGCAAATGATCTGAACCAAAGTATATATGGACAGATGCAAAGTGTAGGACAAATTGCATGGTCTGGACATGATTGTATATAAAGGATTGAGTGGTTAAATTCATGGGTTAGCCCAGCATGCAACTGGACTGAGATATGCAAACATGCTAATCTAGAGGTGAGGTGTGGACATATCCAAAGCAATCTGGACACCATACCTTGATTGATACTGATCCTATACCAGTATACAGAACTAAATGGTTAATCTGTATACATGACATGCACTCCACAATGGGGTGAATCATATAGATGGAAAAATCTATATAAAGGGGTAAGGTCTGAACAAGATATCCTAAGTTGAACAAAATTGAAATAGATAGATGCTTGGGGGAGGGCAGGAATTACCACATATTGATACTCATGGTATCATGACAGTTAAACAACAAAAGGACATACAAAGGCTATGTGAATGGTCTGTATGAATTGTATAGGACTGATACTCTAAGAGTATCAGTCAGATTGATAATGAGATTAGGATATATATAAAAGGATAAATACTTATCAAATACAGTGAATAATCAAAGGACATACATCACCATTTAATGTTGAATATAAGATATGAACAGTTAGGAATGTGGACATAATATTACATGGTGTGGACAGACCATTGACTGAACATGAAGGCAATGCAGGGAATAAACTACAAGTGAAAGTGGAGTAACATATGTAATAGGAACTGAACAATAATGCTCATGTATTCGACTGAACTAATGTCTAAGATCGAGTAGTCAAGTGGCTGCACAAAAATGCAGGACAGATGTATCTGTAGCTTGATATCTCAGGTATAGAGCAGTCAACTAAAAATAAAGTGAACAAGGACTGATACTCTAAGAGTACAGTCAAATAGGCAATTAGATCAGGCTATGTAAATGGGCAGATGGTTAAGTGATGTACTTACTATGCATACATCATCTAATGTAGGGAATAGACCCATGGACAAGTATTAACAATCAGATTGAACTTGTAAAGTCTAAACCCCATGTTCATTGCAAAGTAGACTGAACCATATATGGACAGTCGAAGGGTGAGGACAGAACAAGTAATGGATGGGATAGGTCAATAACTTATCAAATAGTCTTCAAGATTAACCCAAAGTGCAGGGCATACAATCCATGGTCTGAACGTTGCATGGTCTGCACATTGCATTGTCTGATCAAAGTGAAATAATGGCTAAAACTAAAGAGTGCCAAACAGTTAGGTACAGAACAGAGCATGGTAAGGAAAGGACATGGTTTCGAATGACAACACAAATAGAATGCAGGACATACTAACCTATAGCTGGACAGAAACATGATGAGTATGTCTGAACATAACTCAGGATTTGAAAATTAGGTATACAGGACCATGATATACAATAAAGTGTAAATAAGATGGACAGTGGTAAGAATGCTACTCAAGGTGCTAAACTGAGGAATAGTAGGGAACATGTTTATGGAGTCACAAAGACATTCACATGTCCATATGTGAATGTCCACTTACATCAAATGATTGCACAGATGTAATGGTATGAACAGATCAGTACAATGGGCTCAACTAACCAAATGTCCAGGATCTGAGCATGGGGAATGCAGTGGACAGTAGGAAACAACAACTTGTGTTAGAACAATAAGACAACTGACACACACCCATATCCAAATGACTGCACAGTACATTAAATAAAAACAGTGAGAAAAATAGTATATATCAAGTCCCCATAGCCCTATTGATCTACCAAATCAATCCCATATCAAAAGTTAACATTCACATTGCTAACACATAATATAACCAATATAGAAACCTAAGTAAAACTAAAATTTAAGTATCAAAATTCCTAAGAGTCATTTCACAAAACTTGATGTACGTATTCGATACGGTATGATACGCCCGTGATACGCACCTCAAATGGATTCAAAAATGACCCAAGGCAATCCTAATGCAAAGGGGACCCTAAATGAATGCATCTACACTAATGAAAAGAATTTAGAGGGTTTAAAGGCTCTTACCACTTGGGAGATGGATTCCTAAGGAACAATTTCTAGATCTATATCTCCACCAAGTTACTAATGGCCAAATTACTCCAATAAGCTCCCAACTAGTCAATAGAGGCTTCATCTCTTCAAGAGGAAGTTTGCAATTGATTTGGAAAATTTAGATGAGAAATGGATGTAGGAGCAATTTAGAGGAAATCTCCTAAAAATGGGGATTGAAATGAAATGGAAGGAGGAAGAAGATGAAGTGGTGATATTAATAGGAAGGGGGAGGCAAGGTGGGCCGGCCACACTAGGGTTGGTTGGTTCATGGGAAAGTCTAAATAGCCCTTCTAGTTCTCATGACAAAGTTTCAAGGAAAGGCTCCTACTAACTTAGTGGTTTGGTCAAATAAATTCTAGAAGGTGTTTAGCTAGATTAGAGACTTAACCAACAAATAGAAATGAATTTAAGGTTGTCTAATCTTACTAAGTCTCCCTTGGTCATGACTAATCATCTCATCAATGTGGTTCTAAGGTTTACCAAAATATATCACTAACATAATTTAATTAATTAAATAATAACCAAATAATCAAATTCACAAAAAGTCAAAAATATCCTCAGTTTTAGAAAAGTGGTAGTTACAAGCACCACCGACAATCATCAGCACTGTGCCAGATCTGGGCAGATCGGACCGCCTCGACCGGCACCGTGCTCGTCATTGTAGTCTCGCCGTCTATTGTTGTCGGCCACTCGTAGTAAGACTCTTCTCTTCTCCCGCTCAAATTCTTCTTTGTTCTTCCTTCTCCTTCTTCCTTTCTCCTTGCTTTTTTTCCTTCTCTGAAATTTTGTGTCATTTGTGATTGATTCTCTCACCAGAGAGAATAGGTTAGGGTTAAAACCCTAACTTAGCTACTGTTGGGCTACGAGCCCATTTCAAACTAATTGATATTAATTAGGTGTATAACTAAGGTTTGGGCTTCAAGCCCACTAAATTCTTTAATTAGTTAATAATTCTTTTAATTTCTGGGCCATCCCATTGGGCGAATTCTGCTATATACTTTTGGGCTAGACTTAGGCCTGAGATATATAATATATTAGTATACAGTAAATATATATTTATTACATATTACTTTTATTTATAGATAATGTTTCTAAAATTGTTTTAGTAACAAGATTCTCAAGATATTAATTATAAACTAGTTTTGACTAAATAAAACTTAGCTTTCAAACTTTATAAATATTTTCTATATATATTAGATATAAGGTTGTGTCTTTCTCTTTTAATATCGTGTTTATCATAACCTAATTATGCTTTCCTAATTTGTGACTTGCTACCAAATCAACCATCGGCTTATTGGATTGCTATTGGGATTTTGGATATTGGATACGATCTTGGACTTTTATTGGACATTATGAACTTTGACAACTATTTGTGTTTATTATTCTGTACTATAGACTGTGATTTTTTCTGTATCGACACGTTCGTATCATGCACGTCTACGTCAGATACCCGAGGCAAGTAATTCTAGTAGATGTTCTCATTTCCTGATAGTTATTGTATTTCATGATCTAGATGAGCATGCCATGATTACTGACACAATTATCACACGATTAGTATTAATGGATTCCAATCATGATTACTATATTTCTGTTTATCCTGTTATCCTGTTACTTTATTCCTGTTTTCTACCATGATTTGAATCCATGCATGCTTGTTAGTCATGAAGTACTTTAGTATATATGTGATCAAAACCCAATATATCATGTTTTCTGAAGAATAGCTAGTCATAAACGACAAGTATGATTGAGCCATACCAAGTAGATCCCTCAGTCGATATAAACCCCCATATTTTATCTTATTTATTTTAATATTTTTATTTTGTTATATCTGTTTTCAAATTATTCATTAGTTTTTTTGCTAATGTATATATATAATATATATATATATATATAATATATATATATATAATATATATATAGATATATATATATAGATATATATAGTCACAATTTAATTAGGAATTTTAGATATTTTATATATTTTTTCAGAATTTTTTGACATTTTGATACTTCATGCATTTAATAAGATAGTGTGTGTGTGTTGTGTGTGTGTGTGTGTGTGTGGGTGTGTGTGTTTAGATATTTATATATTTTTTTCAGAATTTTTTGACATTTTTGATACTTCATGCATTTAATAAGATAGTGTGTGTGTGTGTGTGTGTGTGTGTGTGTGTGTGGTGTATATATATATAATATAATATATATAATATATATTATATATTCTTTTAAAGAAAGGGAACTTTATTGATGTATCCGACACAAAATGCCGATGCCTATACAAGTAAACACGCCACACGCCCTAAAAGAAAAGAACAATGACAAAAGGAGTAAGCGCGTCAACAAAAAACTGCGCTGAGAAGTGCGGAGGCTAGACCAAGGCTTCCCAAAAGCTGTCCTCGGAGTGAGAGCAGCACCTCCTAACTCTGTGGATCTGACGAAGGGCTTCGCTAATCAGTTGGTGATGAAGGAATTGATGACCCTCATACCTAAACTTGTTCCAATTCTTCCATAATACCCAAATTTCGGCGGCTGTGACGATCTGACGCCCGTGGGAGCGGCCCCAGCTGGCTAAGAATCATTGAAGCCCCCGGAAAGATGGTTCTGTCGGAACTTGATGTTGAGGCTTGTCCACAACTGCGATACTAGGTCACCGGAGAGGAGGACGTGCTCCACCGACTCCTCGTGGGGGGATGCACAGCAGTGACATCTCGATGCGAGGCTGTAGCTGAAAGAGATATTGGAGTCGTCAGTGGGAAGTTTTCGTCTCTGAGCTCTCCAGATCAGGATCGACCATTTGTTTGGGATGCATGATTGCTAGTACGGGGCAATAAAAGGGGATGGGGAACCGGTCCCTTTTGCGACGATCCTGGCAGATGCCAGTGAGAACGAGCCAGTTGGATTGGGGGACCACCGCAGGGAGTCTGGTTCGTTGGAGATCTACAAATTGACGACTGCGAGACTCACGATCGCTTCCTGCTCGAGCCAGTTTCTCACTCTTTTCCAATTCCATTCGGAAGTGGTGTCCAACAGGTCATGGATCTTCCCGATGTAAGGGTTGTTAACAGTGAGTAGCGCGTCTCCCAGCCAACGCTCGTTACTACCGACGAGTGACCGTTGCCCAGCTGCAGGCGGATAAGGGGCTCGACGAGCTCGCGGCCGCAGAAATACGACGCCAGGTGGCCGATGATCTGTTGTTCACTAATACCGTCGTAGGTTGTTAGAATCTGAAGTATCTGGCCTTTATAAACCTGGACCAGAGAGAGTTATCCGTGCGCAGCTTCCACCATAACGTTATGGAGCATGCGTCCACTAAGTGCTCCAATATATAAATCCCAGCCCGCCCTTTTCGGTGGGTTTAGCCATGGTGATCCAACTGGCCCAGTGGTGCTTGTCCTCACCGTGGCTACACCCCAAAAGAATCTGGCGAAGAGGGATTCGAGCGAGGAGAGAACCTTCTTGGGGAGGGGGACGCAGACAGCCAGGGTGTGGATGGGGATGGAGGAGAGGACATGTTTGATCAGAATCATCTTCCCGCCGGGGGAAAGGGTCGCATTGTGCCATTCCTTGATCTTCTTCTTGATAGAGGCTACTAGGGACTCGAAAATGCTGGAGTTGGACTTGCCGTAAACTAACAGGCAACCTAAGTAGAAGAAAGGAGATTACGCGGTGGCGAAGGAAGTCAGATTGGAGAGCCTGGTAGAGTGGATCCTATCCGCTTTATGGTGGGTATAGATGACGCTTTTGTTGTTATTGACACGCTGACCAGAGCAATTGGCGTATCTCTCCAGCGTTCTGTGGACAACCTCAATCGATCCGATGTCGCCAGAAGAGAAAATGAGGACATCTTCGGCATAAGCAAGGTGAGTGATGATGGGGCAGCCAGTGGTGGTGTGGAAGTGATGAAATTGTGGGTTGTTGATCATGCTTTTAAGGTGTTTGCTGAGGGCTTCAGCAGTGATGATGAATATGGTGGCAGATATGGGGTCTCCCACATTAGGGACTCATATGATGTTGCAGGACGCCCCTCAGTACCCTGTCATCTCTGAGTTCGAAGATGTATTCCCCGAGGATTTATACCGGGACTTGCCGCCTGACCGAGACATCGAGTTTTCTATTGAGCTTATTCCGGAAGCCGAGCCTATTTCATCTCGAGTATATCGACTAGCACCGAAGGAGTTGGTGGAGATAAAGACAAAGATTGACGACTTATTAGAGAAAGGCTTTATTCGTGCTAGTGCGTCACCATGGGGAGCACCCATTCTTTTTGTACCTAAGAAAGATAGGACAGTGCGCATGTGTATCAACTTAATTTAGAGCCTTGAATGCAGTTACGGTGAAGAACAAGTACCCTTTGCCATGCATAGATGATCTATTCGATCAACTGAGTGGATCAAAAGTATTCTCCAAGATCGACTTATGATCGGGCTATCACCAACTGAAGGTTCGGAAGGAAGATATTCCGAAGACGACATTTCGATCGAGGTATGGACACTACGAGTTCTTGGTCATGCCTTTCGATTTGACCAATGCTCCCGCAATTTTCATAAACTTAATGAACAAGATCTTTCACCAGTACTTGGACAAATTTGTAGTCGTCTTCATAGATGATATCTTGATTTACTCCAAGAGTCAAGAGGAGCATGAGCAGCATCTACGGATTATTTTAGTGACCTTGAGGAATGAGCGACTTTTTGTGAAGCTTAGCAAGTGTGATTTCTTTCTCAAGGAGGTATCATTTCTTGGACATATTGTTATCGGAGACAGCATATCGGTAGATCCGGAGAAGATCATAGCAGTCAAGGCATTGCCCGCTCCCATATCAGTTTCCGAGGTGAGAAGTTTTTGTGGACTTGCGGGTTATTATCGAAGATTCGTAGAAGATTTCTCTCTAATAGCGGGGCCTATGACTCGACTAACTTGTAAGGATCAGGAGTTTTTATGGACAGACGAGTGTCAAGCCGCTTTTGACGAATTAAAGAAACGCTTGACCATGGCACCGATCTTGACACTACCATCAGGCCCGGAAGGATTTGTGATTTACAGCAACACATCCGGGAAAGGATTAGGGTGCATATTGATGTAGCACGATCATGTAGTAGCTTTTGCATCAAGACAGTTGAAGGTGCACGAGAATAATTATCTAACCCACGGTCTAGAGCTCGCAGCGGTTATCTTTGATTTGAAGCTATGGAGATACTACTTGTATGACGAGAAGGTTGACATCTACATTGATCATAAGAGCCTCAAGTACGTATTAACACACAAAGAGTTGATTATGCGACAACGACATTGGTTAGAGTTAATGAAGGATTACGAAATCGAGCTACATTATCATCTGGGCAAGGCTAATGTCGTGGCAGACGCATTAAGCCGAAAGCCCATGGCTCATTTCTTGTCCACACAGAAAAAATTGATAGAAGATTTGCAGAAGCTTGGTATTGAGGTAGTATTGCCTGGAGCAGATGGCGTGATAGCCAATCTCCAAGTGCAATCATCATTAGTAGAGAGGATCAAGGCGGCATTGCCTACGGATGCTAGATTTCGACGGCTTAGAGAGAGGACTGAAGCAGGAGAGCAGACGGGATTGAGGATTCATCCCGATGGGACATTGTGATGTGGTGATTGCATTGATGTTCTTAATGGAGAGCTACAACAGGAGTTGATGACGGAAGAACACAGTTCGACTTACTTTATTCATCCAGGAGGAAGTAAGATGTACTAGGATTTACGACAGTATTATTGGTGGCACGGAATGAAGCAGAAGATAGCTTGTTATATGGCCAAGTGTTTGGTATGCCAACAAGTGAAGGTCGAGCACCAAAGGACGGTCAGATTATTACAGTCGCTATCCATTCCCGAGTGGAAGTAGGAGCACATTACGATGGACTTTGTCACGGGATTTTCTCGGAGTCCTATTGGATGAGATACAGTATGGGTGATTGTTGATAGACTTACCAAGTCAGCCTATTTCTTACCTTTTAGAGTGGGACAATCAACAGAAGTTTTGGCGGATATGTATATAAAGCAAATAGTGAAGCTACACGGTGTACCAGTTAGCATCGTGTCGGACCGTGACTCGAGGTCCACCTCGTACTTTTGGAGGAGTATGCAGGACAGCTTGGGTACGTATTTGAAATTTAGCACGACATACCATCCGCAGACAGACAACCAGTCAGAACAAACTATTCAGACGCTAGAGGATATGTTAAGTGCATGTATGCTTGACTTTGGTGGATCTTGGGAAGACCACCTTCATCTTATAGAGTTTTTCTTCAACAATAGCTATCAAGCGAGCATTCAGATGGCTCCGTTTGAAGCATTGTATGGAAGGAAGTTGAAGAACAGATGGCAACTCTAGAGGGGGGTGAATAGAGTTTATAGCGATAATAGCCAATTAAAAATTAAACTCTTTCACAAGTTGAAAATAATCAGAGTAAATGTGGAAATAAAAAAGGAGCAAGAAAGCATACGCAAACACAGCCAATTTTTAACCTGGTTTCCCTCGTGGAGGACTAGTCCAGGCCTGAGAACTCTAGCTCAGGATTAAATCCACTATTTGTGAAATAGTAGTTACACCCCGTGCCTTTTCTTCAGAAGAACACGTCAACTTCTTACAAAGATCGCAGTGGCGATGCTTAGAATTTTCCAAGCGACTTCTTGAACTCTTGCACAAACTCCTAACTGAAAAATGATGAGCACTTGAGGCTTAAGAAGCTTGTGGGTAGTAGATGAAGAAGGGTATGGCTTGTATTGGGCTTTAGAGAGAAAAGAAGAGAAGATTGGATGATTGAAAATGAGAGAATTCATGGCCTATTTATAGGATACCAGGTAGTCAGAATTCGGCCAGAATTCTGGTTGGAATTTTCAAAAAATTGGCCGTTGGACAACTTGCAACCAGCCAACCCTAAAAATTAGGGTGCTGATTTTTAGGAGGCAGAGTTCGGCCCGAACTCTGTGTGGAGGCAGAGTTCGGCCCGAACTCTGTCTCCAGAGCACAGAATGGGTCATGGATCCAATTGGCTTATTTGGATATATGTGGAGCTATTAGAATTTGGGTATGGGTATAGGTTAAGTCTCAGATGCTCAGCACAACTCAGTTTACATAAGTTTAGACTCAATAAAATTGTAAAAATACAGACTCAAAATAACTTGTATTGCAAATCCGAGCTGTCGTCTGACTTGTACTGGAAGTAGTCTTCATGTGTCGTATTGAATTATCACAAGTATCATGAAGTCAATTCTATCAATATTTGGTTGACTATGATTTTGTGTCAACAGAAGTGTCGATCTCCTGTTTGTTGGAGCGACATAGAAAAGCGGCTTATATTGGGTCCCGAGTTGGTATTGAGCACAGCGGAGAAGGTAAAGAAGATACAAGACCACATACGAGCAGCGCAGGATCGACAAAAGCAGTTGGCCGATAATCGTCGTCGACCCCTGGAGTTCAAGGAAGACGACCATGTTTTCTTGAAGATATCCCCCACTAGAGGCACGATTCGATTCAAAGGACGTGGCGAGTTGAGTCCAAGATACATCGGCCCCTTCGATGTCTTGGAACGTGTTGGAGAGGTTGCCTACAGATTGGCATTGCCACCGTCGCTAGAGGGAGTACATGACTGTATTTCACGTGTCTCAGTTGAGGAGGTACGTAGCAGACAGCAGTCATGTTCTCGATCACTTCGAAATCACTATTGGACCGAGCTTGTCGTACCAAGAGCAACCGGTAGGTATCCTTGATCGCCGAGTGAAGGTGTTACAGCATCAATCTATACCATTGGTTCGCGTGGCATGGAAGCATCACTCGCCTAGAGAGTCTACTTGGGAGCGCGAGGACGACATCCGAAATCGTTACCCACATTTGTTCGAAAACCAATGTACGTCTCGCATGTTAGATCCTTTAATTTCGCATTACATTGCATGCCCCCCGACGTTAGTTTTAATTTCGAGGACAAAATTTTTTAAGTTGGGTAGGATGTAAACTCCCATATTTTATCTTATTTATTTTAGTATTTTTATTTTGTTATATCTATTTTCAAATTAATTCATTAGTTTTTTGCTAATGTATGTATGTGTGTTATATATATATATATATTTTTTTTATATATATATATACATATATATATATATATATATATATATATATATATATATATATATATATATAAGTTAAGTGAAAAGAAAAAAAAAAAAAATATATATATATATATATATATATATATATATATATATATATATATATATATATATATAAGTTAAGTGAAAAGAAAAAAAAGAAAAGGAAAGATACTACTATAGCCGCAGCTACAGTAACAATCTACTCCAGACGCCCCTAACCCGCGAACAAGCCTTCCCATATGTAAAAATTCGAAATCTGAAACATTTCAAATTTTTTTGTACCTAGGACTCTCTATGGATTAGACCTATCAATCCAAACTAAAAACGTGTTAGAAATCCAAATTTAATTGGGATTTAAATACTCGATATATATATGAACGCGTATCAAATTATTAGGAATACTCCGCACGCAGAGAAATCCTCCTTAACCTAATTGAACCAGAGCTCCCCCACCTCCTGGCAAAACCCCCCAATAGCCTGTAACCGTCGTCGTTGACGGAGCTCGCCGGAGATCGTTGCACGACAGAAGAACGACCACCCCATACCCGAAAACCCGTACTCAAGGTAACCCCCTTCCTCGTTGTCTTACTTCCTCCATACACGATCTTTTTTAGTTCTAAAATTGCTATAAGAAGCCCACACGGCCCTCTTCGAGATCCTTCAGATGGATTTCGAAACGACCCTCTTACGCGCTCGGAAAATCGAGACAAAGTTGAAAAAAATCCTGATTTCTGAACAAATAAAAACTGTTTCAAAACCCCAACTTAAAAGCCAGTTTCTAAACAATATATTAGGGTTTTTTGAGAAACTAATTCTGGATAGTCGTAGACAACATATACAGGAATAAAACCCCTCTTGTAGTTTCTGATTTTATTAAATTATTGCAAGGTTATTCGTCTTCAAATTCTTGTAAAAACTGTTTTGGAAAAACATAAAAACTTTAGAAAATTTCCCGATATGGCATGTGCCCCGATAAACCGGACGACGTGGTCGCAAACTATATCCATCGAAAGGTGCGTATGGATGTTGCCGACGTGTGGGAACTGACGGAACTCGATTTCGTTGCGTGTGCGCGATGAAATCAGTACGTATCCGTCAAGATCCCCCGTATCGACATTTTGCAAACTTGACCCTAACTTCGTGTACATTCGTCGTATCAAAAAACTTGTACCAGCAAGACCGAATCGAAATTCTATTTTTGTATGCCAAGTTTGGTCCGATTCTGAGAAGGTTGACCGGAACGCCAATTTGGCGGGCCCGCGACCCAATCCAACGGACGAAATTGTACACAGCTCATCGAAATCTGAAACTGGACATACCATTGAGTTTGTCTCCTCAAACTGTGTAAAACCCCTAAATTTCTACTAATTATTTTTATTAATATTTGTACGGATTTAAAAAATTTTATTGTACGTCGCGTAGTCGTATTTTACGTCGCGCACGAAATTTTATTTTTGCTCGACGAGTGCGAATATGTACGAGCGTACATATTTTAGAAAAATATTTTATTTATTATTTTATAGGTTTCAAAATAATATATGTAATAATATTTTCTAAATTATAATTTTATTATGAAAAGCCTTTCAATTAGAATAAATAATATTACTTGATCATACATATATTTCATAAATATGTTGCTAGATTATTTTAAATAAAAATGTAATTTTCTAGATTTATTAATATAAATATTTTAGTATTTAAAAAGGTATTTAACAATAATTGTAATTTTCGAAATTATTTATTATTTGTATTTTGGAGAATATATTTCAAAATTATGGAGGAGATTTAAATCTTGATTTGGACCTGTAGATTTATTTAATTATTTAATATTTGAAAATTTTAGTTATTCCATTTGATTTTAAACTAGAAAATTTAATTTAATTAGACTTAATTGGATTTAGATTTGATTTGGAAATTGGAATTAGATTTAAAGTTAGATTTGATCTATATTTGGATATCGGATTTGAATTGATTTAAATTTACGAGTTATCTATTGGGTTTTAAATCAAATCCTAATCCTATCTAATTGGGAATTCCCACATCCTATATAAATAGGCAGGTACTCCTCCAAATTTTTATCATCCACCAAAAATTCTTCCACAAGTGCATTGTCTCGTGTCCGTGTCCGTGTCCTCTCCCGTTCTTATTCCATTCTTTTTACAAATACATTGTAAATTTCTGTGTCGACAACCCCGACACGATTGAATAAAATTCCTAATCCTAGTCCTAGTCTAGTCTCCGCCCCCGTCTCCTGTCGACCCCATCACCCTCTCGCCATAGGCTTCACGACAACCAGCCCCTTGACCCCGACAGGAACAGCACCACCCCGTCGTCATCATCACCCGAACACCCTTCCCCGACTTCCGACCATCACCACCCGGCGACCCAAACCTGGCCATCGACAGACCCTCGGATCGACCTACGCCACCATCACCAACACCCATCACCACCACCAGACATCAGCCGCAGCCTCGCTGTGCCCGTCCGCCTGGAGCCGCGCCCATCCGCCCGCCGGTGGAGCCATCCGCCTCCATCCAGATCCGAAACCCCCGCCGGACAGATCGACCCCAGCCCGGCCGGAACTCCTTCGATTTCTCCCTCTACCGCGTCCTTCCGTCGCCGCGCGGCGAGCAGTGCCGCCGGCCGACTCTTCTTCTCCGCTCCCCTCCGTGAAAACCTAAACCGCCGCCGACGCCGCGCCAGCGCCTCCGCGCGCCGCCGCTGCCCTCCTCTTCCGCCCAGGTCGAGCCTCGATCCGCTGCCTCACTACGCCTACCGCCGTTCCCTTCATCCCTCGCCTCGTCGACCCTCCGTTCCCCTCTCTCTCCCTCACTCCTCAGCTGCAGCGCCGCCCCACCGCCGGCGAGCCCGAGCTCCCTCCGCCAATCTCCTCTTCCCCTCTCTCTCCTTCTATCCCTCTTTCGATTCTTACTTTCTTAGGTTTTCTCTCTCACACTTTGGAAGGAACAGCTCTGCTGTTACTTCTTCTTTTATTTATTTATTTTTTTATTTATTGAGTTTGAGTTGTTGTTTTCATTTTTTTTGTAAGTTACGATTATTATTATTATTATTATTATTATTATTATTATTATTATTACTATTATTATTAATTCTAATACAACTGATTATTAATTCTAATACTATTTTTGTTCTGTATTGCTAGCATCATACCTAATAATTTTACTACTGTTATTATTATTATTATTATTATTATTATTATTATTATTATTATTATTATTATTATTATTATTATTATTATTATTGTCTTGCTAATAAAATTACTTGCATTACTACTATCATTTTAGAAAATTTTATAAATATTTTCTAGCAAATTTCACAGTCAATTTTTGGTCTCTAAAATATTTTCTCAAATTTTATGTATATAATTATAGTAGACAAGTTATAGTAGTTGCCTACATAACTCATTATTAATTTTGAATAAGTACTTAAATATCTACATATACAAAATATAGTTTTTATACTTAGAAATATTATTTTGCCAAAACTTAGGATTTTCTCCCTAAAAGGATTTTGGATTTTCAAGTAATTAATTTAATTATTTTCAAGTATTATAAATAGTAGTTCTCAAAAATCGTATATGTTATTATTCATCTTTTCTTTCTTTGACTTTTCTCCTTCCACGACCAAGCCCATTATTCCAATTCCTTCGCCAATCCTATCCTTCCTCCATATGTCCACCTTAACTAAATTGACCCTTCTGAACCCAATAAAACTGTCCGTGCCACTATCCGAGGTCTCCTTGTACAGTTGTTGCACCGAAGATGCAGATCGTGCCACAGTGATCATTACAGCACACCAGGCGCTCTACCAGGCAAGACACCTTGCCATTAGCTGTTTAATTATTTTTAGCTCATATTTCATGCATGTCTATTATTTTCTTTATAAACTGTGATACATGGCATAACTGTTCTTTTATATTTCCTGCTGTGTATTATTTTCTTACAAATTAAACCTAGATTTAAGGGACCACCTTGTGTGTTGCATTCATTGGCCTTGACACGTTGTAAACACGAAGTTGTGTGTCGCATGTAGAACACGGAAGTACGTGATTGGCTGGCCACCAGTACGTACAAGCCGTGCGATAGGAATAACCGCTAATAGAGGTTGCATGATAGTTTGACTTAGCGGTTATAGAGGTTACTGTTGTGGATACAACATGGTAGGCATTGGGTGGGAAGAACATCTCCTTAATGTATGGGTCATTTATGCACTGCCCTGATTGTCGGTTATCTCCAGTGGGAGGTACGGTCCTGCTAGCCGGTTATCTCCAGTGGAAGGTACGGTCCTGATTGCCGGTTATCTCCAGTGGGAGGTACGGTCCTGATTCCTGATTCCTGACTGACCCGGCCCATGCGTCAAAGGTTTGTTCTTTATTGCATATTCACTATAGTACGGTTAGGTACCCTATTGTATGTGTCATGGCATGGAAAGATACGTCGCCGTGAATTAGTTTACCATCTCCTGTCCTTGTTTGGTTGGGGGGATGGTACGCTCGTTCAGTAGGTGCGTATTGGACTATGTTATACATTCGATTGACTTATTTAGTGAGCAATATTTATTCAGTTTATATGGCATGCTATGATGTATCTTGTTACGTCCCTCTGAGGACCTGGTTGTCTTGCCAGGTGTGTGTTATTATCTTTTGCAGGTACTTTAGCTCTAGCCGTGATCTTCGCTGTTTCACGAGGATGATTGCATTTGGATCGTCTTCTCTTCGCTCGCCACTCATTACATTTTCTATGTACTTTTCTTTATTTTGTTGGTAGTGGATTTGTCTCCGCCCAACATATTGTATCAAGACAAATTTATTCTCATTATATGATCTTATATTTAATTATTTTGTGTGGATGAGATTAGTTGTGGTTTTACTGCATTTTACAGCTTATGTATTTATACGAGGCTTCCATATATTGGAGTATACTTCGTATGAATACAGCTGGCATGTCTACGTTCCTAGTCCTACGTATTTTGGGACTGGGGCGTTACATATTTTTGTGGTGGCCCATGCAGGTCAAGATAAATTGTTTGGTTACTCTACCGTACCAAGCAAGCCTGCGTATAGGATTAGAAGTCTAAGATCTCATCCACATACTTGACCACTTTCTTCAATCTAACCGTTTGACTCATCGATTGCATCTTGCTTGATTCCTTCTATCATTATCCTTCCTTCGTGCTTACTAGAGGTTGACTCTATTAGTTAGTTGTCCCAAACACCATTAGTTTAAATTAAGTTGGGTAGAATACCTTATGAACTAGCAACCCCTTTGACCTAGTGACCTATAGTAGCAAGCTTATTTAGATCCTAGAATCTAGAGGACCTAACCCGTCTAGCCAACCAAGGACTTGGACAAAGAAGACTATAGGACAACTATATGACTTAGAATCAGTCTGCTTTTTATCTAAATATCTCGTGCCTATGATTTTACCACCTTGACTAAATGATGCTAATGTAGCCTAGTTTTTGCAAGCTCAATTCTTTATCAAGCTTGCTCATGACATAAGTTATTGGAGGCCTCCACTAACAGATTGTCTAATCAGAACCGGTGCATAATGGTCTGATCAACCGAGTGCACTTTGGTTCGCTTTTGTCTATTACTCTACGTGGATGGAAACATAATTAAACGTGGTCCTTACAATCCATCCACGACTGCCTTGACAATTCCTTTGAAATTCTTTTCGGTCGTCTTTGAATCACGTATTCGTATTCGATAAGATCGCCTTTTGAACCCCTTAATGCTTTCGCCTTCACCTATTCTAGAAGGACGAACGCGTTATACTAGTATCTCCTCTAGCCTTCTATCGATAATGACCATTATCCCTCTATGTTGCTACTCGTCCTTTCTCGGCCCTATCATGATCTTCCAATTCACTTAATATAGAAGTAAAATCTAATTCGTTCTCTAAAATCGTGCCCTCAAGAGACCATAACTTTTAGGCCTCTAATTTATTTTATTTTGAACCCATACTATTCTTTATTGCGCGTAACCTTAAACATCTCATTCTTGCGTTAATCCATGACTGTCTTCGCCTTATTGAAATCACGACGCTAATGCAAGTTTTCATTAAACGTCATTCCTTTATCTTGATTTGACTATGCTTCCTTATCGATACCCCCTTGTGCCTTCTCACCCCCCCTACCAATCCTTAATTTCGAGGACGAAATTCTTTTAAGTTGGGTAGGATGTAAAACCCCTAAATTTCTACTAATTATTTTTATTAATATTTGTACGGATTTAAAAATTTTTATTGTACGTCGCGTAGTCGTATTTTACGTCGCGCACGAAATTTTATTTTTGCTCGACGAGTGCGAATATGTGCGAGCGTACATATTTTAGAAAAATATTTTATTTATTATTTTATAGGTTTCAAAATAATATATGTAATAATATTTTCTAAATTATAATTTTATTATGAAAAGCCTTTCAATTAGAATAAATAATATTACTTGATCATACATATATTTCATAAATATGTTGCTAGATTATTTTAAATAAAAATGTAATTTTCTAGATTTATTAATATAAATATTTTAGTATTTAAAAAGGTATTTAACAATAATTGTAATTTTTGAAATTATTTATTATTTGTATTTTGGAGAATATATTTTAAAATTATGCAGGAGATTTAAATCTTGATTTGGACCTGTAGATTTATTTAATTATTTAATATTTGAAAATTTTAGTTATTCCATTTGATTTTAAACTAGAAAATTTAATTTAATTAGACTTAATTGGATTTAGATTTGATTTGGAAATTGGAATTAGATTTAAAGTTAGATTTGATCTATATTTGGATATCGGATTTGAATTGATTTAAATTTACGAGTTATCTATTGGGTTTTAAATCAAATCCTAATCCTATCTAATTGGGAATTCCCACATCCTATATAAATAGGCAGGTACTCCTCCAAATTTTTATCATCCACCAAAAATTCTTCCACAAGTGCATTGTCTCGTGTCCGTGTCCGTGTCCTCTCCCGTTCTTATTCCATTCTTTTTACAAATACATTGTAAATTTTTGTGTCGACAACCCCGACACGATTGAATAAAATTCCTAATCCTAGTCCTAGTCTAGTCTCCGCCCCCGTCTCCTGTCGACCCCATCACCCTCTCGCCATAGGCTTCACGACAACCAGCCCCTTGACCCCGACAGGAACAGCACCACCCCGTCGTCATCATTACCCGAACACCCTTTCCCGACTTCCGACCATCACCACCGGCGACCCAAACCTGGCCATCGACAGACCCCCGGATCGACCTACGCCACCATCACCAACACCCATCACCACCACCAGACATCAGCCGCAGCCTCGCTGTGCCCGTCCGCCTGGAGCCGCGCCCATCCGCCCGCCGGTGGAGCCATCCGCCTCCATCCAGATCCGAAACCCCCGCCGGACAGATCGACCCCAGCCCGGCCGGAACTCCCTCGATTTCTCCTCTACCGCGTCCTTCCGCCGCCGCACGGCGAGCAGTACCGCCGGCCGACTCTTCTTCTCCGCTCCCCTCCGTGAAAACCTAAACCGCCGCCGACGCCGCGCCAGCGCCTCCGCGCGCCGCCGCTGCCCTCTCTTCCGCCCAGGTCGAGCCCCGATCCGCCGCCTCACTCCGCCTACCGCCGTTCCCTTCATCCCTCGCCTCGTCGACCCTCCGTTCCCCTCTCTCTCCCTCACTCCTCAGCTGCAGCGCCGCCCCACCGCCGGCGAGCCCGAGCTCCCTCCGCCAATCTCCTCTTCCCCTCTCTCTCCTTCTATCCCTCTTTCGATTCTTACTTTCTTAGGTTTTCTCTCTCCACACTTTGGAAGGAACAGCTCTGCTGTTACTTCTTCTTTTTTTTATTTATTTTTTTATTTATTGAGTTTGAGTTGTTGTTTTCGTTTTTTTTTTGTAAGTTACGATTATTATTATTATTATTATTATTATTATTATTATTATTATTATTACTATTATTATTAATTCTAATACAACTGATTATTAATTCTAATACTATTTTTGTTCTGTATTGCTAGCATCATACCTAATAATTTTACTACTACTATTATTATTATTATTATTATTATTATTATTATTATTATTATTATTATTATTATTATTATTATTATTATTATTGTCTTGCTAATAAAATTACTTGCATTACTACTATCATTTTAGAAAATTTTATAAATATTTTCTAGCAAATTTCACAGTCAATTTTTGGTCTCTAAAATATTTTCTCAAATTTTATGTATATAATTATAGTAGACAAGTTATAGTAGTTGCCTACATAACTCATTATTAATTTTGAATAAGTACTTAAATATCTACATATACAAAATATAGTTTTTATACTTAGAAATATTATTTTGCCAAAACTTAGGATTTTCTCCCTAAAAGGATTTTGGATTTTCAAGTAATTAATTTAATTATTTTCAAGTATTATAAATAGTAGTTCTCAAAAATCGTATATGTTATTATTCATCTTTTCTTTCTTTGACTTTTCTCCTTCCACGACCAAGCCCATTATTCCAATTCCTTCGCCAATCCTATCCTTCCTCCATATGTCCATCTTAACTAAATTGACCCTTCTGAACCCAATGAAACTGTCCGTGCCACTATCCGAGGTCTCCTTGTACAGTTGTTGCACCGAAGATGCAGATCGTGCCACAGTGATCATTACAGCACACCAGGCGCTCTACCAGGCAAGACACCTTGCCATTAGCTGTTTAATTATTTTTAGCTCATATTTCATGCATGTCTATTATTTTCTTTATAAACTGTGATACATGGCATAACTGTTCTTTTATATTTCCTGCTGTGTATTATTTTCTTACAAATTAAACCTAGATTTAAGGGACCACCTTGTGTGTTGCATTCATTGGCCTTGACACGTTGTAAACACGAAGTTGTGTGTCGCATGTAGAACACGGAAGTACGTGATTGGCTGGCCACCAGTACGTACAAGCCGTGCGATAGGAATAACCGCTAATAGAGGTTGCATGATAGTTTGACTTAGCGGTTATAGAGGTTACTGTTGTGGATACAACATGGTAGGCATTGGGTGGGAAGAACATCTCCTTAATGTATGGGTCATTTATGCACTGCCCTGATTGCCGGTTATCTCCAGTGGGAGGTACGGTCCTGCTAGCCGGTTATCTCCAGTGGGAGGTACGATCCTGATTGCCGGTTATCTCCAGTGGGAGGTACGGTCCTGATTCCTGATTCCTGACTGACCCAGCCCATGCGTCAAAGGTTTGTTCTTTATTGCATATTCACTATAGTACGGTTAGGTACCCTATTGTATGTGTCATGGCATGGAAAGATACGTCGCCGTGAATTAGTTTACCATCTCCTGTCCTTGTTTGGTTGGGGGGATGGTACGCTCGTTCAGTAGGTGCGTATTGGACTATGTTATACATTCGATTGACTTATTTAGTGAGCAATATTTATTCAGTTTATATGGCATGCTATGATGTGTCTTGTTACGTCCCTCTGAGGACCTGGTTGTCTTGCCAGGTGTGTGTTATTATCTTTCGCAGGTGCTTTAGCTCTAGCCGTGATCTTCGCTGTTTCACGAGGATGATTGCATTTGGATCGTCTTCGCTTCGCTCGCTACTCATTACATTTTCTATGTACTTTTCTTTATTTTGTTGGTAGTGGATTTATCTCCGCCCAACATATTGTATCAAGACAAATTTATTCTCATTATATGATCTTTTATTTAATTATTCTGTGTGGATGAGATTAGTTGTGGTTTTACTGCATTTTACAGCTTATGTATTTATACGAGGCTTCCATATATTGGAGTATACTTCGTATGAATACAGCTGGCATGTCTACGTTCCTAGTCCTACGTATTTTGGGACTGGGGCGTTACAAACTGAACCCGTAAATATGTAGTTTGACGACTTTAGAGACCATAGACATTGGCACACATTTTGGTGCAAAACGGGTCCAACGGCGGATATCATTTTGATCCAAAATTATGATTTTGCCCCTATTCCAGAATTAGACTTTTGGACAGGCATTTCCTAGATATATCTTTTACAACCGGGAACGTTCTTGATGTTTGTTTCAGCATCCAGAGACGTTCGTGGATTGTGAGAGTTCTTGCTGACGTGATTGATTGCTTAGACTTGCCATTTTCGTACTGCCAGGCAAGATACCTTGCCACCTTACTCTTTGATTTACATATTCTTATTTTTAGTATTTCTTATTTGTTGTTATTATAAAACTGTACGTCCAAGTCACACTTGGGTGCAAGCCACTCTATCGGTCGTTTTCTTGCTTTTGTTTGTTTCTCTTGCATTGACTTAGTCTAGTGACCACCCATTATTGATGAGGTATTGGTATATCTCATACGGCCTTGACACTTGCTTTACCACGTGTTGTGAGTCACATATAGGACACGTACCCGCGTAGTCGGCTGGCCACCGATACGTACGGAGCGTGCGACGGATAAGAGTAACTGCTAATAGAATTGCATACTAGAAGACTTGGCGGTAACTAGAGGTTCTTATTGGTCATGGAGATGACGATACTCGGCATTGGGTGGGGGGAACAATACCTGATGTATGGGCTTCTATTACACTTTCCCTTGTAACCCGGAAGCTCCACTGAAGATTTGGGTATGATTATCTACTCAGGTTGGCCACTAACGTTCTTGAACGTTATGTGCTTGGTCACTGGTGCCCAAGAGGGGACTATATCGGATCCTATTATCAGCCAGGACTCATACGTCGAAGGATTGTATCTTAAATGTATATTCACAGTAGAATGGTCAGGAACCCTATTGCATGCATACCCTTTCTTTATTATTATATATCACGGTTTATATGGCATGGTGTTTTCTTGTATTTTGTTACTTCCCCACTGAGGACTTGGTTATCTCTCCAGGATTAGATGAATTCTCGCAGGAGTACGGAGCGACATTGGATCCATCCTACATCGATTACGAGGCATCTCATACTGATTTCTAGTCTATTCATTCGTTGAGACATTTAGTGGATATTTTACATCTCTTTTCTTTATATTTTGGCGGAGGTTGGACTCTAATCTTGTGAGACTATTTTTCATAGCTGTTTGGAGTGGGTATGTCCACCCGGCTATCTTTTGATACACTCATTTATTATCTGGACTCTATTATCTTCTGTGTTGAGTTGTGATGAGATTAGATTATTCTGGCCTGTGATTATTTTATATACAGCTTATGATCGTATATGAGATTCTATACATTGGAGTATTCTTCGTATATGTGCAGCTGGTATGTTCACGTACTCGGTCCTATGTAATTTAGAACTGGGGAGTTACGGTCGATCACATATAGAACGTAGTACTTCCACCTCATGTTGTGTAGCTATGACTTTTGCATTCATATTGCTATGTCACATGCCATAATTTTCTGTCTACTTTATCTGTCCTTACCATGTTACTGTTTTACCTCAGTATTATCTCTTCTATTTTCTGTTATATATAGCTATCATGTTATGAGTAGTGGTTCTTGTGATGTACTTGCTCCAATCATGACTGGATAACCGCATTTTTAGGCAAAAACTTAGAGCATTGGTGTTCTACTTATTATGGTACACCTGAGGCAGATCACGACTTAGCTGAGGTTACATGAGCTGACATAGCCGACGTGCCATTGGAGGATGCTTAGCTTAGCTTAGTCTT
>JANAVB010002267.1:0-147328 GCA_029216955.1 Iris pallida | reverse complement strand
CCACAACACAAGATGGCGTCGTCCCCATCCCTAAGGCGACAATGGAGGTGGTCAATCTACCACCTACTCGTGACAACGTGAGTGGACTCATCCCACTCCCCACATCTCGGGAAGAGGTCTTATGGGTTCACCCTGATCTCGTCTCCGAGGTTACTCAACCGGAGGTACGCTCTGCCTCCAAAACCAAAGACAGAAAGATCAAGTCTTACCGCATGGTCTCTTCCTCTGCGGAAGAGGCACTTCCTGTACAGACGCGTTCACATCAGAACGCCCAACCTGACGAAGCTGTCGTCGAGGCGGTGCCTCCTTGCACTGTCCCTGCTGCCCAGGTAGAGGGCCCATCCAAGCCTCCAGCAGCTAATAAGCAGAAGCATGTAGAGGCCCGTTTCGACAAGCCTCTGCGAAAGGAGAATGCTTCGGGGCTAGCCAAGCCCCACAACTTCGACATACTGGCACAACTTGCCAGTACTCCTGCCCGCCTATCTCTGTTTGAGCTTCTTCGCCTTTCCATGGACACTCGTGAAGCTCTCTGTGAAGCCCTGAAGGATGCTGAGTCCTTTATTAGTCAGGTCAAACAGCCTGAGGATACTCCGACTACATGTGCGCACTGTCATTGTGCGGATGAAGTTATCCCTAACATAACCTTCACCCAACAAGACATGCTGCTCAAGCACAACCGACACAACAAGCCGCTGTATTATACAGGGTATATCGGTTCCATCAAGGTGAAGCAGATTCAGATCGATCCGGGGTCTTCCCTCAGCATCATTTCGAAGACGCTACTCTCAACACTGGGGATCCCAATGTACCGACTGGCGCCTTCCAAACACAACAATCAGTGGCTTCAATGCCAGCAAAAGTGAGCCGCTGGGCAAAATACGGCTGAAGTATCATATTGGTAACCTCAGAACTGAGGTCACTTGCTATGTCGTGGACGCCGATGTCAACTACAACCTCCTACTGGGTCGTCCGTGGCTGCATGAGTACATGGTGGTACCATCCGCACTCCACTAATGTATGAAATACGTGTCCACCAATGACATCATCCGGATGGAGTTCGCGGACATCGACCCTTTCAAGGGGGTTGAAGCCTACTTCACTGATTCCAACTTGTACAAGTCACCTAACGAGGAGGAAGCCAATGATGCTGACGATGAAGCAGAAACGGCAAAGGAGCCCGACATGGAGCCAGAGAGGATTCCCGATGCTCCTTTAAAAATTTGACTCAAAGGGAAGCCACCTCAGACGTTGCCTCCCATGAACATCAAGCTACCTGGAAAAGCACCAACTGCTCCAGGTAGAACACCCACTGAAGCTCCCTTGAAGATACGGCTCAAGGGAAAGCCACCTCAAACATCGGCTCCTCTTGTCGCAAAACTACAGGGGAAGGCACCAATCACCGAATGCGCAGTTGAGGCACCTCTGAAGGTGCGTCTTAAAGGCAAGCCGCCGCAATCATCTGTTTCGTCCCAGTTGCCGGAGAAGGCCCACATAGCCCTCTCGGACCCCAAGATCAAAACTGTGGTGGACTCTCCCGATCCAACCCCAGTACTCACAGATGAAGAGCTAGGGGAATATATCTCTGCTGATGTAGATGCACCCTCTCTGGACAATGTAATCCCGCAGGACAAAATCTCGTATTTCATCAATAATAGAGTGTCTTTTAATTATTCTAGTCTTCCACATTGGAATGCCATGTATACATTAGATAACGCTCTACGGTTGTTACAAACACAAATAACGACCGTCCATCATATAGATCGAGTAGTCCCGTCCCAAGGGGTCTGTTTTGTAGTTCTACCACGGAATCAAGACAAAGAATCCATCATCTTCGGCAAAGTCGAGCGTCATCAAGACCACCCGCCACTCGTGCAAGAACCAGATACTGACAGAATACAAGCCTATAGGTACACGGACAAGGCAAAGTACCTCATCCAAAAGATGGGTTACGACCTAAAAAGCAACAAAGGCCTGAACTACGGCAAGGGTCGACGTCTTCCTCTCCGGCTTCCAACACCTAAAAGGAAAGCCGCAGGACTACTATCATCGAACTCGACGGGGGGTAGGCTATGTCACGTCGCCGTCAACTCCAGAGAGTTCGGAGGCAGAAGAAGCAGAACATTCTCATTCATCCGAAGCATCAACTTGGGATTCCGATACCAGTATCGAATCAGTCTTCAAGAAAGTGCTATCAGCCATCATGACATCTGCACAATCTCAAGAAGATGAAGGCGAAAACCAAATGCCAGAATTCTTCGAAGAATAACCATGGGCTCAACGCCTAGGAGAACAGTGGGAGTCTCGTTTTGAATTACGCGAACCCCCTACCGAAGACGAAGTCGAACAGATCAAACTTGGGGATGGATCTTCTTCTAAACCCATCTTCATCAGCAAAAGCCTAAAAGGAGAAGATCGAGAATCTTTAATCCAGCTGGCTAAAGAATATATCGATGTCTTCGCCTGGAGCTACGAAGATATGCCGGGACTTGATCCCCAGATCATGATGCATAGGCTTAACATCTTACCTGATGCCAAGCCTATAAAGCAACAACAGCGACGTTTTTGTCCTGACATCATGAACGCTATCGATCAGGAAGTAGACAAACTCCTGACTAGCAGGTTTATCCATGAAGAACAACACCCGGATTGGATGGCCAACGTCGTCCCTGTCACCAAGAAGAATGGAAAGATACGAGTCTGTATGGACTTCAGAAATCTCAACACGGCTTGCCTGAAGGACGAATTCCCACTTCCAATCACCGACGTGATGATCGACAACACATGTGGCTTCAAACGCATGTCTTTCATGGATGGGTATTCAGGCTACAACCAGATCAAGATGTTCCCCGATGACGCAAAACACACGTCATTCAGGACTCCGAAGGGGGTCTTCTGCTACACAGTGATGCCCTTCGGCTTGAAGAACGCTGGTGCGACATAAGAACGAGCTATGAGCACCATCTTTCGTCAGCATCTTCGCATGACAGTCGAATGCTATGTTGATGACATTGCAGTCAAGAGCCGTCTTAAAGGAGATCACCTACAAGACCTTAAGACAGTCTTCGATCTCATGCGAGCGCATCAACTCAAGATGAACCCCGCTAAATCCTTCCTTAGGGTTTCTAGCAAAAAGTTCTTGGGCTTCATTATCACGGCGAAAGGCATTCATGTCGATCCCGAGAAGACTAAAGCCATCCTTGACATGGACCCTCCGAAGAACCTCCGAGAACTTCGAGGTCTGCAAGGGCGTCTGGCATACATCCGAAGGTTTATAGCAAACCTTTCCGAAAAATGTCAACCCTTCACCCAGCTCATGAAGAAGGGAGTCTTTTACGTCTGGACAGAGGAATGCCAAAAACCTTTCGACAATATCAAGGCTTACTTGACGAGCCCGCCGGTCCTGGTGGCACCCGTCGTCGGCAAACCATTTCTTCTCTACGTCCGTGCCATGGATCGTTCTCTCGGCGCTCTGCTTGCTCAGAACAGCGATACAGGCTATGAGCAAGCTATCTACTACCTCAGTAGAACACTGATCGGGACCGAATACCGGTACAACCCCGTTGAAAAAGAGTGTTTGGCTTTGGTATTTGCCATCCAGAAGACTCGCCATTATGTCTCGGGCTAGACAATTCATGTCATCTCCCGAGTCAATCCACTCAGAGTTCTCATGACGAAGCCAGGGTCATTAAACTCCTGGCTAGCTACATGGGCAATCCTGCTAACGCCATACAACATGGTGTTCGTTCCACAAAAAGCCGTCAAGGGTCAGGCTCTGGCCAACTTTTTAGCTGCACACCCCATCCCAGAGTCCTCCAGACTCTATGAAGACATCCCGGATGAGGTCCAAGAATCAAACATCATCGAAGAAAGCTCCGTCTGGCGGATGTTTTTCAATGGCGTGTCAAGAACAGGCCCCAAAGGCCAAATTATCGCAGGTGTGGGGGTAGTCCTAGTCTCCCCCGATCAGCTGGTTATACAGCGTGCCTACTCCCTTTCGAAGCCGTGCTCCAACAATGTTGCCGAGTACAACGCTCTCATCATGGGACCCCAGCTGGTGCAACAGCTGGGGGTGGATCATCTGAAAGCCTACGGCGACTCAAAACTCGTTGTTAACCAGGTCAAAGGGCAATACGAAGTTCGCCATGAAGATCTGATTCCTTACCATGAAGTTGTATTGAACATTATTTCAACCTTCACCAAGTTCTTCATCGAATATGTACCTCGTTTATAAAATCTGGAGGCTGACGCTCTGGCTGGCCTCGCAGCCTCATTGGCAGCACCCCTCGGGACTCAACACTACGTCACGGTAGTTGGTCGAGACTTGGTCTGTCCTAAAAACAACCTTTGCTCACAAATGGCCCATGCCATGTCAACAATTACTGGTGTTAATGTCCGAGACTGGAGATTCCCGTTCATCGACTTCGCTGTCTACGGAATTCTTCGGGAGGACCCGAAAGAAGTCATCTTAGTTAGAAGGCGCTCTCTTCGATTCCATTACGATATAGCTACTAAAATGTTGTACCGACGCTCCTACGATGGACTTCTCCTTCGATGTTTATCCAACGAAGAAGCAGCCGAAGACCTTCGAGAAGCTCACGATGGAACCTGCGGGGCCCATCAACCTGGCCCTAAGTTGCAGGATCGACTGCGACGCATGGGCTACTATTGGCCAACCATGGCAGCCGATGCTGTCGACTATGCTAAAAAGTGCCATGCGTGCCAGCTTCACGCTGACTTCATCCATACACCGTCAGAACCATTACATACTACGGTCGCCTCCTGGCCCTTCGAAGCCTGGGGCATGGATATTGTAGGACGAATCACCCCTCCTTCATCAAGGGGACACCGCTTTATCTTAGCAATCACCGACTACTTCTCCAAATAGGCAGAAGCAGTTCCACTTGTGGAAGTGAAGAGCACTAGGGTGATCAGCTTCATCAAGCACCATGTCATCTACCGTTTCGGGGTACCTCGGAGGATTATCCACGATAACGGTCCTCAGTTCATCAGCCATATTTTCAACAGATTCTTTGACAAGAATCGCATTCAAAACGTGGCATCAACCGCCTACAATCCGGCAGCAAACGGATTGGCCGAGGCGTTTAACAAGACTATCGTCAAGCTACTCAAAAAAGTCGTATTATCCAACAAACGCGACTGGGACGAAAAGCTCGGTGAATGCCTTTGGGCCTACCGCACAACGGTACGGACCCCGACGGGCAACACACCATTCTCCCTGGTCTACGGGAGCGCAGCGGTACTGCCTCTCGAAATCCAGATACCCTCACTCCGTGTAGCGATCACATATCAACTCACGGAAGAAGACAATCAACGTCGCCGTTTGCGAGAATTGGAGGCACTTGACGAAAAATGTCTCCTAGTCCAACAACGCATCGAACTCTATCAAGCCCGTATATCATAGGCTTTCAACAAGAAGGTCAAGCAGAGGACTTTCCAAGTAGGCGACCTGGTTCTGGCAGTCATGAGGCCGATGGTATTGACTCACAAGATACCAGGAAAGTTCGAGCCCAAGTGGGAGGGGCCTTTCATCATAGAGACGGTATACTCAAACGGTGCCTACCGCCTCGCCAAATCCAATGGGGACTTGTTCATGATGCCCATCAACGACAAGTTCCGAAAGAAGTACTACTCTTGACATCCTTCAGACTTGTACTTCTATCTCCACCCAACAAGGGAGTCTGTGGACCCAATCATCAGGGCTCACGTACACCTCCCGCAAAATCTTACGCTTCTGGAACCCAGCTGTTCCATGGCGTTCTATCTTCCAGTAGAAGGACAACCACGTCCAAATTACCTCTGAGTTGTTCCCCTACACCCTACAAAGCGGAATCTTACGCTCCGTAAGACTACGCTACCCATCATATTTACCACGTCCACATTACCTCTGAGTAAATATCCCGTACAGATAACCCCTGCGTTATCGTACATTGATCGCAAAACTTTCACGTCCATATTACCTCTGAGTAAGTTCCGCGTATCCCCCCGAGTCATTCCTACCACGTCCATAACACCTCTGAATAGGAAGATTCTATCATTTGAACCCCATATTTGCCACGTCCACATCACCTCTGAGCAAACATGTCGGTTCTCTCGAACTTATTATCTGTACCTAAAAAATCAAGGTGCGCAAAAGATAATAGGTCCACACAAATCATCAAGTTTATGACAGCAAAAATGAACACACCACAAAAAAACTCTGTATTCTTTATTCAAAAATAAAGGATTACACCCCCAGCAAGAGTTGCAAATTACACAAAAAAAGAGAGATTACAATCCCTAAATATCCCCGGGGTTGGCCGAAAGCTCTTCAATCCGATGCTTCAAGTCTGCCGCCCGAGTCTCTACGGTCGCCAGGACCCGGCGTTCGGCTTCTTGACGCATCGTTTCTATGGCCTCATGAGAAGTATCATCCTCATGCTTCTCGTCCAACTGTTACCGCTGCTGAGCCAGGGTAAGAGCCTGGTGGGTGAAAGCTGCTTCCTCCTCCTAAGATGCTATATGTTCAGCCTGGACTCGCTCAGCATCTAATAAGAGTTGGGCCCGCTGGTCTTCAAGGAGGCGAATCTTGGCATCAACCTCCGCTATACTAGCGTCCAACGCGGCCCGCAACTCCACCTTCTCCTGCGTGGACTGAGATAGCCTCTCCATCGCAGCCTCAGTTTCAGCCACCTCGCATTCCCAGACACCCACGGTGGCCTGATAAGAGGACTCAGCCTCAGCGATCAACTTCGCCTTTTCTGCGTCTATCAGGACGGAGAGATCATTTCGCTGGATACACTGAAACTCGGAAAGCAGCTGGTCCAGCTCGGCCACCGAGGCCTCCAGAATCTCAGCCATATGATCATGGCCCTGGTGGAGATGTATCAGACCGATATGGGGAAGCGCCATGGATTTTGCCATCGCGAAACTCCTATTGGCGTTCATCACTGTCGATACACCCTTCTGTGAGGCTGGAACGTCGACCTCAGCAGACCCTCCCGCACCAGGTGCCAAGAGAGCAGAAGGAGTTGGATGGGGTATCGATATCGTCCCCCAAGTCGAAGAAGCAACAGAAGGCTCCTGTACCAGCAAGCCCTTGCCCTTTCCGTCTCAAGGGGACTATCGACATCCGGAGTTGCCTCCTCCACCGAGACGCGACCTGTAACCAGCACAGAGCCTTCCTCTGGCAAGCTAGCGGGATCAGCTCCCATTTCCTGGTAGGGCACGTCCTCTGGGGTCGGGCTCGGCAGACGAGTCTCCCCCTCCTCATTAAATCCCTCTTCAGGAATAGAATCTGTCGCTACCTCCCGGTCGACAGCCACCTCAGCCCCCACTGCTGAGCCTGGGGTAGGGCTCGGCAATGCTACAGCCAACCTCCCCTCATCATGACAAGGAGGGGAATCAACCCTCTTCTCTGTTTCAATCACGTCTGTTGCCCCCGCAACAGACTCACGCATCTCTGGAGGAACGTCATCTGAAGACGACGAACTCCACTCCACTTCTTCATCTGGAAGCCCCGTGTCTGCTGGACCCTCATCGTCCAAGGCCCCTACGGCGGCTTGTACCACTCCAGGAACTGCTTCAACCTCAGCTTCCCTTCCTACATAATCTAGAGATACTGGAGTCTCCACAACAACGACATCGTTTGGGTTCTCCTCCTCGGGATACATCATAATCGGCGGAACGCGCTCTTCCGATGAGCCAGCCACCTCCTTTGGTCTGCTGCCATCAGATTTTGGAGTACGAGGTCTCCTTTTTAGCGGCTCCTACAAAAAGAAAGCATAGGTCACAACAAATGTTGAACCTAACCAGACTATATGGGACATCCTTACCTCCGCAGGTGCTGAGTCCGATGACACTGTCGGTGACAATGCCTTCTTCTGCCTCTTTGGCGCGGAAGAGCCAGCCTCTGTATCAGCACGTCTTTTCGGTTGATCGACCGAGGGCTCTGGCTGACCCTCTGTGGATACGGCAGGGGTACCTCGATAACCCGCCTCTGGCGGACGGTACGATCGAGCCTTCGCCAATATGTTCCCGTTCACCACTAACTGGGTGCCGGCAATGAGACTGGTCTCCCTATCATATCCGGGGGGCACGACATTCATAACACAATAAAATTTGGCGGCCGAGAAAAGAATCGGCGGCCGCGGATTCTGTACAGGCAGCGTAAAGCGAGCTCCGGTACATCTGGCATTGTAGTAATGCCAAGCTCGCGCACCATCCAGCAAACTTCCAGTATACCCCAGGTTAATACTGGGGTTATCCAACATAGACTGAGCATAGCCGAATTGTCGTACAAAACGGCTCGGCAAATACGGTTCCAGGTAACACTGGTTCCTATTCCGATACACCAGATGGGACGGCCGGATACTTTGCAACCAGCGGAATCCCCATGGAGGCAGAGTGGTGGCATCTTCACCCGAATCCACTAAGTCTTCGTTGGCCTCAAAACCCGAAAAGACAGGACCAACTTTGGTGATCTCCCACCCCTGAAGGTGGGATAAAACTTTCCTGCAAACAGGAACACCGGCATGCAACCAGCTCCTCTGATAGAAACGGCGGAGGAATGCATCTCCGACCCTGTGGTCTTCTTCCGAGCCCGGACTCATCACATTGGGATGGTGTAAAATTAACCACCCCATCAGATAATGAAACGGCAGTTCGGCACGGGGGAAGTTGTCATTCCTACCTCGTTCATGAACCACATTTCCCGCAAATTATCGTAAACCTCGCAGCAGGTTGCACACCATTGCGGGGAGCAGAGCCAGGCGTCGGCCAAAAACCAACTACACAGCCGGCAGGATTAGATTTCGGGTCACCCTCTACATAGAGCCTGACCCGCCCGAGAAGACATAATCCCGAAGCCAAATCATCAGATACGCAGCTAACACTACTTTTGACGACATTCGATGAGTAAGATGCCAGAAACAGCTATAGGAGCGTTCGTCCGACTGCCGATCCTCATTTTCCCGAGGATTCTTCTCACCTAACCTGCTCATTTCGGAGAGCACCACGCTACTGGAAAGCGCTGGCGGAGTGGTAAAATGAGAGGGATCCTCCTTGTCTTGCTTAAAGACGTAATCTCTCCAAGCGGTCACATGAGGCTGTGACCCGCCCTTATCCCTCTTCTGCATATAATAACGATGACTTGCCACTTCCTTGAAGACGTCCATCATCTCCTCGGCTTTGTCCCCCAGGACTTGGAACTCCTCGTTGGTCGGAAAATATTCCTCATAAGGTTCTGATCCCCAAGGGAGCTTTGACACTTCGTACATTTTATGAAGTGCGAGTCCCAGCTCCCCCACCGGGGTGAAGAAAGTCCCGGTCTGGGTGTTAAACATCTCCAGAAGCGCGAGGAACATATGTCGGTTGATGTCAACACCTGCCTGAGTAGCACGGATTGCGGCAGTCAGCCCAATCTCTCGGAGTTCGGTTTGAAACCGCGACAGAATCTAGAGTGTCAGCTTGTCACATTTGGAAACATAATGACACCAACCCTCTACCCGAAATTCACCTTTCGGGTATGATCGCTCCAACAACAGCATGCAGTTCGCAAAAGTCGAAGCGCCAAAAGCAAATATATTGATAGGAACGTCACTGTAAATGCTCCCAGGACGTAGAGTTCGCCAGGTGAAAGAAGGCCCAGACCGCACGGCGGCCAAAGTATCCCTCTGGTTGGAGGTAGCGTCGACCTTGATGGCGCCTGCCACCGCTCCCCCCTGAGACGGAGTTAGCTCCCAAGACATCCTCCTCTTGGAAGCAAGACGACAGAAAGCCGTCAAAGGCCATTGACGCTCAAGTTGCTTAAGAGTCATATGCACCCCTCTTGTTGTAAAGAACCAATCTTCCTTGACCTTCAACACCTTTGCTTCAATAGAAGTAAGGCGGTCCCCGAATAGGAACTCAGGCTTCAATAAAGTCACATTATCAGAAGTGGCAGATTTCAAAATGCCACGCTCCATCATCCGTTTAAGGAACCCATGCTGTTGTTTCCGGATTTGAGTCATTCTTTCGGGAGGCTGATCCAGCATAATGGCAGCTTGGGCAGGGTTTATCACCTCTTCATTATAATCTACCTCCATCTGACAGAGGGCAACATCCAGAAGCACTTCATTCAAGAGCGGGACAGTCATCGACAACTGGTGGTTAACAAAAGAAGGCAAAGACTCAGAGATGTTAGAAACAACAAGATAATCTGAGCCACGTTCTCATCAAAAGCGCATAAGGCCCAGGCGCATATGAAAAGAAGCTTCGGCACATCATCAGGGTTTAAACCCATGCGCGTCAGCAGTGGAGCTTCGGCACATCATCAGGGTTTAAACCCATGCGCATCAGCAGTAGAGCTTCGGCGCATCATCAGGGTTTAAACCCATGCACGTCAGCAGTGGAGCTTCGGCGCATCATCAGGGTTTAAGCCCATGCACGTCAGCAGTGGAGCTTCGGCGCATCATCAGGGTTTAAATCCATGCGCGTCAGCAGTGGAGCTTCGGCGCATCATCAGGGTTTAAACCCATGCGCGTCGGCAGAAAAACCTCAGCACATCATCAGGACTCTAGGTCCATGCGCGTCGGCGTATGTGAGTTCTAAAAATGGTATAGAAAGATATGGTAAAAGATGATAAAACCCACCAAGTACCGCCGGCCGAACATCGACAGGCGGACAGGGGACATCACCCGCGGCAGCCTCTACAGGCTCTTTCCTTTTGACTCGTCCCTTGCCAGCACCGCCGCGAGGAGTTTTGGGAGCCATTTCTTGAAAGAAAAAAGTTAGGGTTTTCCAAAAAAAGGAGAACTCTAAAAAAAGAAAGCAAAAAGAGGAAGAACTCTCTCTCTCCATCCCACGCCTATTTATAGGCCCAGTCGCACGCGTGAACCGATGAAGTGTGACCTCAGCCGCCGCTTTGGGTTCTGTGAGGAGATAACTGCAAATAAATCCAAAAAGATCATCAGTAATCTTCTTGGTTATCGAGGCGTCATCATTCGCATTTACTGAGAGGAGCATGCGCCCCATCACTGATGCGCGAAGTAATCATGCGCCCGAACAGTCATACGCCCCGTAGAAGACGCCACCATGCTTCTTATTCAAAGTATTCCAAAACTTGACAAAAAGTTTTGAAAACTTTAAAGGGGGTCTTGTAGAAGCATGGAATTTCAGGACCAGAAATCCTATGCGCCTAACATCACACGTGCTAGGGAGCTCAGACGAAGTACTTGGCAACAGCAAAGCATAGACATTAAAAAAAGATTTTTATTTCATATAAAAGTCTGTTACATGTCTTAAAAAGAGCTGTACAAAGGAGAATTTCTACAAAGAAAAGACCCTAAGTCTACAGCGAGGCGCAGCAACCACCATGCGCTCTCAAAACAGGCGCATCTCGCCATGCGCTCTCAAACAGGCGCGTCTCTCCATGCGTTCTCAGCCAGGCGCATCCCTTCAACAGCTCAGTTATGTGCATCTTCAGTTATGTGCATCCCTTCAGCGGCTCAGTTATGTGCATTCCTTCAGCAGCTCAGTTATGTGCCGCCCTTCAGCCTCCCAGTCAGGCGCATCATAAAGTGTCAGCATATGCGCCATCAAATGCTTCGACTAATGAAGCATTTATTGAGCAGAATGAGGGTGGCAATCAACCCTCTAGCTGGAGGAGGAGCTCTTCAAACCAAGGAAGAGAAGGGCACCGTAAATCAACCTGCAGCTAAAGGAGCAGCTTTTGACCCAACCAGAATGGGCAACACCCACTCTAGCGGGAGGAGGAGCTCTCCCAAAGCCCAAGGAAGATAATCGGGGCACCGCAATTCTGATCTACGGCTCTTCCAGCATAACGGAGACGAGGCTCGAGCATCCCAATCTTTGGATGCAACAGGCACCTTCTGCCTGCCTCAGAAGCCCTCGACTCCGACTTTTGGATGTAACAGTCACCTTCAAGTGCATCAATGAAGACCATGCGTCGCATCTTCACCCTCGGGAGCATCTCGTCAACAGAATGTGCTCGAGCAAACAAGTTCATTTCGGAAGGACGTGAGAGAACGAGAAGCAAACCCTCTCCATGCCACTATTTATAGGTCGGACAAATCAAACCCATGCGCCAAGTGGCTGGCTCTCCGAATTCCGTACAATGAATTTGCATCAATGGTGATGAACCTGACGCTTCGAAATCAACCGAGTCAAAAACGGCTATTCAAAGCACTCGAAGAACGTAACAGTCGGGCCCATAAAGACGTGTCATGCATAGCGGATGCGTCGGCCAGACCGCACATCATACTGACGCGCCTATCAGCCTCATAAGGATGCGCCCCCATGCGTCCCCATCCGCCTAGTAGAATATCGATCGATGAGTCCACTCAACAACCCATCACCTGTCGAAGAACATTAAATGCTGAAGTCTGACAGAGTTGGCAGCACGTCCCCCGAGGACCGAACAGTTGACAGCTTTTTCTGAAAACGAAGCGTCACTGACGTCAGCAACATCATTACTCTCCGCCGGCGGTTACAAGCCACGTGGCCGCCCAACCATCTCGTATGCGCCTCCGCAGCCATGCGCCTAAATCTCTGCATGCGCCTCAAAATCCGTGCACCTCGGACTTTTCTCTGATCCCTAAAGACAGAAGTAAAGTCACTACTGAAGTCCCGCATGCGCCTCAAAAGCCATGCGCCCCGACTGGTTCGTGACTCCTAAAGGTTGCGAGCCAAAGTCTCCTCATGCGCCCAATCCCAGGCACATCCTATCAGATTACTCCCCACCAAATTCGAGATCTTCGAGCCATGGACCTACGATACGCGTCCTTTGACTTGATTCAGCCTATAAAGGGGTGCTAATCACCCAAGATCTCAGCAACTGAAAGATCTTCTCCATTGCTACGTGTCAGCTCTGCCGCAGCCCACGACAGCAACAAGAAGGGTTCAACTCCTCAATCAGAGCGCATCACCCATGCACCTCCATCAGCAACCACCATGTGGCGTCCCCGCGTACAGGCGCATCCCACATGCGCGCATGAGCAGCCAGCCTACAAAGCTATAAATAGAGGGATCATCTCCTTCTGACACACACACAGACATAGACACATCGCACAACCTTCGACATACATATACAGAGAGGCAGATACAAACACTCAACGTCTTCTTCCTCTCCGCAAGCTCCTACACCTAGAGCAACTCAGACCTTCAGAGAACCGAGAACCGTCGTCAGATCGTCAACGGAGTCAACGCATTACCACTCGCTCCATCGGTACAAGGGACCCAGATAAACAAAAGTGTACTCCTAGGACTACGTCTAAGTCCTACATTGTAATACTGTTCTGTTTGTATTGAAATTACATCAAAAGATTTTAATGGCAAACATTGGGTCTCCCTAAAGTCATAATCTAAGTAAATAACTATTTAAATCCTTTATAGGGGGTCCAGTCACAACTTTGACTGGTTTTTCTAGTAGGGGCATTGTTATGGCCAGGCCTTTCCTAGCATGGCTAATACACTATCCAAAGCACCCTACTACGCTAGGACTGCCAAAGTTCCTAGTCGATATGCATCTCAAACTTAACCATGACTAGGGCTATATATATAGAGAGTATTAGGCTATTATAAATATAATCATATATATACAAAATAATATTTAAACCTATTTGGCTATACAACATCCCAAAATAAATATCAAAATAATTATACTAAGTCATGACAACCTAACATGGCTCTACCTCATGGAGTTAGCTAGGTTAGGGTCCAAATATATTTTCTAGTTAAGTTGAACTCGAAAAGTCAACCAATGGGTCTCACGTGCCATTCATAAATAAATAGCACATGGGGACTCGATTGAGTGGCACACCCTTGGCATGTGCAAAATGGGTCAAAAGCACATATTAGGTCAATTTGTTTTGATCTATGTCAAGTTCTAAATTAACGTTGTTAGGTCTAGAATTACGGTAAATACTCAAATGGCCTAAATTTGACCCGAAGTTGTGAAGTCAAAGGAATACTAGGAGACAAGTTTGGGTAGGACATGATATATCAAATTGAAGGTAGACTAGTCTACTTCAAAATTTATGAAGGAAGTTTCGAAAGATTGTCACTTCTTGTGCTCCAAAAAATCAAACCTACAGAAAATACACCTATTATCATAATTAATACTAAACCATACTTATAAATATAAAACCATATAAAATAAATAAAAATAATAATCCCAAAAATTAGGGTCCTCACAATCTACCCACCTAAAAAAAAATTTGTCTTCGAAATTAAAATAAGGCCTATTAATAATGAACCGTGCTAGCATAACTAGGAATAGCTCGAGGGATACGCTAGGTCACTACGGTGTCTCCTAATAACTCAAGTAATAACCAATCCTAAATAATTTGGTTTTGCAACCTCTCTATCATAAAACTATAGATGGTTATCTCTAGTTGCTCTTCTTGTTACTGGCGGTCTTGCAATAATCATATTGAAGGCTTGTCCTCCTAACCATTTTATTATCATAATTATATAAGTCTCTTTTCACCTAACCAAGTTAAGTGATACCTACTAATCTGTCTAATCCTAACTTTACAACTGACATGATATATTAGAAAATGGGTTGGGTTAGGCTATGTCTAGATTCTTCTTGTAAAGGGTCAATCATTACCCTAAAATTATCACCCTATTCTTGATCGAGTGACTACCGTAAGGGCATAACCTAGTATGATCATATATTTATTTCTATACCGAGAACGTCTACCCATCTTTGGTCACACTACCCCATCAAACACATGACGCCCAAAAGTTTTATAACCTTTGCACGCTAGTTGCAAAAATCTATAGCACTAGATTCTATGGTGTATGGTATCTCTAATCCCCTCTTATATATCAAGCAATCAAAATACAACACACAAACTAACTTACAAGGACGGTAGAAAAATTTCTAAAAGAATGGTCAAGGCAGTATGGATTGAGATTCCTAAGGGTTTAGTCATATTCATAGGCCTGTTCGGTACGGTAACGTAACCGAAACGGCTAACTCGACCTGCATGGGCCAACAAAAAAATATGTAACGCCCAGTCCCAAAATACGTAGGTCTAGGATACATATACATGCTCGCTATGCATCGAGAGGACTCCAGTCCAGCTCGAATACGTATAAGCTGTCTGGTTGTTCTAGAATCAACTACATCTCAATCCACTACATATCGGTAATAATAACAAATCAAGTGCAGTAAGGCTGATCAGACCATAATACACTTATTTTTGGATAGGTAATTGTGTTGGAGTGGATCTCCAATAACACATTTATCATGAACAAGCTAGAAGAAAGTAGAAGCTTGTACAAGACTAGGCTATAATGCAACAAGAATCAAATATAGGATAAAATCTAAATACGGAAGAGAAAGATAAAACATCAACTAAATATACTTGCAGTCTTAGTGTAGCAATCATCCTTTATCAGTTTACCATACCTTCTTCTAATACCTAGAGAGATCACCATGTCCCCAGGGTACTAGCAAGACATATAATATAAATGCCTACTATACAGTAAATAACATGCGAGAAGAATAGGAAATGGTACAAAGAAACAATATGAGACTAAGGAATAAGTTTAAGTGGCATGCCGACAAGGATAGTGCTATCAAGCGTGACTATAAGTAAGTCGGGGTAACCGCAGCCCGATGGGAGCTCACAGTCCTGTAGTCGGTAGCCTATGGGGAATCTCTAACTATAGTATGTCTCATTCGCACTCGATGGGAGCTCACGAACGAGATGGTCAAGTATAGTCACGTCTAATAACAAGTCAGGGTCGAATCAACGATCACGATCAGGTCAAGTCAATCAAGTACACGTAGCCGAATCAACTCAAGGTCAAGTCCAAGTCAAACAGGTCAGTAGACCATGGCATAGGCAAAACAGTCACTAGACATGAACAGGGTAAGAAAAATAAAGCAAGTAATATAGAAAAAAAAGTAATAATCTACGTGCACGTAAAACTAGAAATAACCATGACATAAAGCAAGATAAATATGTAACCAAAAATGGAAATATAGAAAAGCATGTAAATACTGTAAAATTTGGCAAGGTGTACTTGCCTGGTGTAGCGCGTAGAACCAACAATAACTATCCAATCAATGAGCCACAAAAGTCCAACTCTCACAACAATGTTCGGAGGCTGAAATAGATATTGTCAACATTTTTGGAATAAACAAAATAGCTAGGCTAGGCTACCCATAAGTCCAATTCTGGACACAGGGGAAAACGATAATTTTGGATCAAAACAATGTCCGCTGTTGTATCCGCTTTGCACCAAAAAGTGTGCCAGAGTCTATGGTCTCTAAAGTTATCAAACTATATGTCTATGGGTCCGATTTGACAAGATGGACCCAACCGTATGTCCAAAGTTGGATTTCGGTTGGCCGTACACAAATTCGTCCGTTCGATCGGGTCGCAGGCCCACCAAAATGGTGTTCCGGTCGACCTTCTCAGAATCGGACAAAACTTGGCTCACAGGACCAAAAAAATGACATGGTCCTGTTGGTGCCAGTTCTATCTCGAGATGACGAACATGCACAAAGTTATAGGCTAGTTTGCAAAGGGGCTGATACGGGGTATCTCGACGGATACGTCTCGATTTTGTTGCGCACACACAGGACCCTAATTTTCGTACTGATTTATATAGATATATAGTTAACTAAAAATAAAAGTAATAATGGGGTTTCCATGACCTCTATGTTGTCTAAATTACTGTTTTAATAGATTTCTTAATCTCTCTATGAATTGGCAAAAATCTGCCTTCCAAATCTATTGTTGGATAGCCAAGCTAAGCACTGCTTTGATTATTCCAGAAAAGTATTTTTTTCCCAATATTCGAGTTCGATTTCTACGAATCATAATACGAAATAACGAATACTATATAAAGGGAACTGGAGATGGTTAGGTTGTGTTCGAACCTGAAAAATTTGCTCTGAAAACGACAGAACGGCCGTGGAGAAATTCCTCCACAAATACTGCTTCACAAATTGTTGCTGTTGTTGCTGTCTGTTTGCTGTGCGCATTTTCTGGCGATAAGCGGCACTCCAGCGTGTCAGGGGCGACGTACGCGGGGGTTGGCAAGGTCGGGGAGTCATGGGAGTGGCAGAGGATCGAGGGACTGCTTAGGGTTTTGGCTGTCGATGAATCCTTCTCGCTCTTCCCCTCTTTATATATATAGGTTGCTCTCGGTTTGGTCGGGTTGCTGAGTAGTTTGAGAGGGGGTCAGTTTTAGGTGGTTACTGTTTCCGCTAGGGAACAGTAACAATCTTTCTTTCTTTTTTATTTTATTTTATTTCTATTTCTATTTTGATTATATATATAACTATTCATATATATATATATACATATATATATGCATGTATGTATATACCTTTAGATGTAATAAATATAAAACAATCATATAAATTTCTAAAAAATAAAATAAAATTTCTAAAACTAAATGTGTTGTATCATATTTATCATTAAAATATTAAATGTAATATCAAATAACATTTGTATATAACAATTATTTAGGAAATTAATTATTAGGCTATTAAAATAAAGCACGAAATATATACCTATAAAATACATTGACACGGACATCACCGGGAGAACTACCTGTCCACATGGGTTTGGGTTTGACCCGTGTCGAGTCTGGGCTAGTTTGGTAAAATTGTGTCTCCCTAAAGTCATAATCTAAGTAAATAATTATCTAAATCCTTTATAGGGGTCCAGTAACAACTTTGACTGGTTTTCCTAGTAGGGGCATTGCTATGGCCAGGCCTTCCCTAGCATGGCTAATACACTATCCAAAGCACCCCACTACGCTAGCAGTGCCAAAGTTTCTAGTCGATATGCATCTCAAACTTAACCATGACTAGGGCCATATATATAGAGAGTATTAGGCTATTATAAATATAATCATATATATACAAAATAGTATTTAAAACTATTTGGCTATACAACATCCCAAAATAAATATCAAAATAATTATACTAAGTCATGGCAACCTAACTTGGCTCTACCTCATGGAGTAGCTAGGTTAGGGTCCAAATATATTTTCTAGTTAAATCGAACTCAAAAAGTTAACTAATGGGTCTCACATGTCATTCACAAATAAATAGCATATGGGGACTCGATTGAGTGGCACACCCTTGGCATGTGAGTCGTAGACTCAAAATGGGTCAAAACCACATATTGGGTCGATTAGTTTTGATCTATGTTGAGTTCTAAACTAATGTTGAAAGTTAGGTCTAGAATTACGGTAAATACTCAAATAGCCTAAATTTGACCCGAAGTTGTGCGAAGTCAAAAGAATACTAGGGGACAAGTTTGGGTGGGACATGATATATCTAATTGAAGGTGGACTAGTCTACTTTAAAACTTATGAAGGAAGTTTCGAAAGATTGTCACTTCTTGTGCTCCAAAAAATCAAAGCTACAGAAAATACACCTATTATCATAATTAATACTAAACTATACTAATAAATATAAAACCATATAAAAAAATAAAATAAAAAATCCCAAAAATCTGGGTCCTCACACCCGAGAACTTAGTTGAGCATGAATACATGACTCAGGACCTAGGAGTTGCTGTAGACATTTAGATATAGTTTCATTTTGTATTGTAGATTTTACTTTTTGGATATTCTAACATTACATTATGTTGAACTCTGGAACGTAATAGATGTTGTGATTTGGATTTTGTCTTATCTGGTGAAGTTCTTTAGAAACTTAGTATAGCTTACTGCGTTGTGTCCACAACGTAGGTTGGGCGAGTCTGATTCGTATCTGATTATTTGGGAGTGGGTCGTGACATTTAGACTTGCTACTTTATTCCTTTTCACTTCAGTGGACTTGTAGTTGATTATTACTTATTTCTATTTTGTGGTTTCAGGATTTCTTTGCTCGCACATATGTTATCACTTTTACTGCTGGACATTTGCTATATTATTCTTATTGGACTTGATTACTTTATGGACTGTTATTCTGTGGATGTGGTTAGTTGTATACATGTGGACTATGTTATGCTTCTGGTTGATTATCATGATTTATAGCTTAAGCATTTTGCTAATGGGATGGTTTTGAGGTTTAGCCCATTGGTGATGTGCTGTTGGCATGTATTCGGATACCTAGTCCTACGTATTTGGGGACTGGGGCGTTACAACTTCCTACTTGTGTGGCTCGACAATACCAAACTTCTATTTCAATCATTGATTCTGGTTCGCCTTCTCTATTATTTGTATAACACTCGTACAATCCTTAACACCAAATACTCCTCCCTGTAACTCCATTTGAATTTAGTGCACCACTTAGCTTGGATCGTACACATATCCTTGACATCTCAAAAATATAGTGCATTCAGCCAAAGATACTAATAGTGATTCGAACAAGCTACAGGCGCAACTTTATTTCAAAACACCAAGCATTCTGTACTCTCGATCAAAATAATCCTTAGCATCCATTCTTATAACTCGTTCGCGTATATATTCCTCAAGGCTGCAAAATTTTCCATCAACAATCTCTGTACAAAATAAGGTTCATAATTGCATCTCATCCTCGAGTCTTTCGCATCGACAATCCAACACACGCATTGTATCGAGCCCTTGCACATCTGTACGCAACAAGTTTCCTTAATGTATTCTCATCCAACTGTTACTACGTCTTGGACATCCAAGTTTATGTCCAACCATTTTTCTGAAGTCTCACCGATATGGACTAAGTCCAACATATCCAAAAATCCTTCCTTCAATCATGATGTACCTCCCACCAAAGTATTCCTTACAACCATCATTCTCCGGACTACCAACACATCAATATCTGGGACTACCCATGCTAGGTGACTTACTCAGACACCACATGTAAATATTTTCGACACAATGGACTAACTTAAGTCGACCACATCAAGTTCTAAATTTCTAATGCAATTCCATTCCACGATAAATTTCTTTCATCTCGTTTCTCATAAGTAATCTGTTATGCTATCGCATTATTTTGATATATCCCGCTACCACCGATCAAATCGAGAACCAACACCAACTATTCTTTGATTTCTTTACATCAAATACAAAACACAACTTATCTGGCAATTCCTCAAAACATTTTCAATCGCTCGTCTCGAATATCTAACATCTTTCTAATGAATCAATTCCCACTAATTTTTCTTCCAACTTATTATGGTCCACACTATAAAATATATGAATCCATCCGACACAAAAGTTCTATCCGACACGTCTTATATTATATCCTCTATCAAGTATGAAATCACCAACAAAATTTCAAATTCCAAATCATAACTTATCCGTCCAGCTAACTTCGATCATGAACCTAACATATATAAGTTCAACCATTACATGAAACAAAATCCAATAACCTTAAAATCTAAGGGTCATTCCTTCATCTTACGCACATAGCACAATTCTTGCAACATACATCGTTAACATAATGAGTTCATCCGTCAATTCCAGTTTGACTATCAACCAACAAAACCATTCAAGTTTACTCGATCAACCAATCAAAAATCTAACTATGTTATTTTCAGGCGAAGGCCATTCCATCAAATTCTGAAACCAATATTCAATCACCTAAAGTTATCTTCAACATGCACCACTTAATATCTATCCTCGATGTAATTCCTTATGTGACATCATTAGGGTCACCCTATGGGTCTCCAACAGTCACTTTAATTTTTTGGTCAAGTCTCTAAGATTAGATGTCTAGAAGCTATACTCTATCATTATGACAACTTATCAACGATGGACATTTACTAAGAACCATATTATATCATATACTGGGACCAAACCATAACTTGACAATTCTATGGGACTATACCCCAATCTAAGAAAAATCTCTCAATCCGAAAAACTCATGCACAACCACCAACAAATTTGCTAACCAAGGAAACATCCAATTGTCTAGGGTCAAAGTCTATCTACCCCAGATCAATTACTCGAGACACTATATCTTCCAATAATCATCCTCAATTGAATCACCATCTATGAAGTTCATCTTAGTAACTTTATAGTCCAGCCTTGAATACATCATATAAATTTCTGATCAACCAACCTGACTTATCGTACCGCTACTTACAAAATCTCAATATCATATGCTTGCTCTGATTTGTATCCTTACATCATACATGAGTTTTCTGTATAACCAGCTCGCTCAAGTGATACATTAATTTATTCTGACATGATCATGTTCAATTACCTTCAAAGGTCCATCCATTATGATCCTTGCTCCCATTTTGTTTTTTCTAACTTAAAACCAATTCCCTTGCGTTCCAATGTATCAGCACAATCCAGCCGGCTTGCTCACCAATCTATAAGGTAAATTCATTTCCATAATGTATTCGGTCAAATATTTTTTCTGCCATATCTATTTCGATATCGTAAGGGTTAGCTTAGAAATCTGAATTAACCATTAACTTGACTCGCATCGGATTCACCCATGTTTCACAGAGAACTTTTCCATATTTATATACCTTTTTATAATATCCACATCTACTATACCTCGATCACGTACCAAGTTACAGATTATCCAACAACAAAGTTATCCAGCAACGACGATCATATACTCCAACGAGTCCGTCTACTCAACAAATAATTTCCTTACGGTTACAAAAATCATGACCCATGCTTGCTACTTCTCGATATGCATTAATTCTCATGTTATATATGCACGCAGACCAGCTATCCATTCCTTAGGCTAATTCCTCGCATTAGCAAACTTTCCAACAAACTTTTCACGCAGCAAGATTGTGGTATTTCCAAATTTCTATCCCGTATTTCCATTCATCATTTTGTACTTGATCTGCATTATTCTTATGATAAGTTTTGAATAGTAATATCCAACCATATATCTCGAGTTTGAATATTCACTCAATTGACTCAGTCATTGCCTCAAAATAAAAATTTGTTTCGCTATTCTCAGTTAATCATATATCTTATATTTTTTTCAATTTTCATTCAATGTAACATCCATCTTATACTTTAATGTGTATAGCAGTAATGGCGCATGGCGGCGTAGGCGCATGGCGACGTAGGCGCATGGCGACGTAGGCGCATGGTGACGTAGACGCATGGCAGCTTGGGCACGTGGAATTATGTTGATGCTTTGTTTATTGTGCAGCCGTCGCCTGCGCATGTTTCGAGGTGCATACTGCACCATGTTCCAAATGACAGCTGACATCTAACATAGTTTTCAACGTCACATTAAATGTTGAAGTGATAATTGGGTGCTCTTAGAGGCATGACCATCTAAGTGCATGTAACTTTAGTACATAGGTTGCCTGGTTTCCTCTAATCTTTGTGGCATCATTTGAGCGCATGATTCTGGATACACATGATTTATGAGGCACATGGCCTGATTTTTTCATGCTTCTACATCATTCAATTGCGGAAGCAATTTATAATTGAAACGAATCTAAGTGATGGTCCAAGTAAGTAAAGTCGTACTTTGATACCATTTGTCATACCTCGATTTCGTAGAACTAAAAAGTAGATTCTAGGCATGATGTTGTACAAGCCTAGAATGTACTTGTATAAGGCAAGAATATAAAACAATAAATGATTATATCGAAATAAAAACATTTCAGCAAAAGATAAAAGAGTCATAAGGAAGTCACAAAAGAATATACGAAATGAATCTCTTTATTGATAGTTGCCTTGGTTTACAAGGCTTTCAATACCCAATTGAATATGCCAACTTGGCTTACAACACTCATGACCTCTCTTGCTCACAAATTATTTTGTCATTCTATACATCATGTCTTCTATATCCATGTACGAATTATCGACTGAACATCTTCATGTTGTCATTATGAGATTCTAACGCCTTGGTACGACCGATCGGATCTTCATAACTGGGATATGTGTATCAATACACTTGGGAATGCACTGGTGAGTGAGGTAGCCCATTCGCTTAAACCAACACGAAGTAATCATGTGAAGCATATACAAAGGTGACCTTGCTATTAGAACTAGATTGATTAGTTTATATCCATGGCATATATTGAAACAAAAAAGCATGTAAGCATGTTATACTTGATAGCATAACAGAGATATACACTGAATCACGTCACTTATGAGTGACTTTTTACTATAGCCGATGTGCCCATCCCTACACAAGGCAAAGATGAACAGTTACCACTTTTGCATAAGACATACGTTAGCATGCCGTCTATCTATATGGAGGTCACTGGCATTTAGAAGAATAAAATTTTGCCTAACAGTAGAAAAAAATTCTAAACCATTCCAACGATTGGATTTTCCAGAATCGAAGCACAATATTGCAAGAAAAACTGATTTCAGACTTGGAATAATTTGAGTCCAGAATTTATAATTTTCCAGTTTTGGAAGCAAAATTTGAGTAAACGAACAATGTTATATGTGGCTCAAACTCCAGGATCTAATATAGATTTAACTAGGAATTACTATGGAAGAAACCACACAGAAAGCCAACGGTTAAATTTTTAGGAAACTGAGCTCAAAGTGCCCTAAAAACAGTTTTAGGTAAAATACTGAAATGTTATTCATGGAGCTCACTTTGCCCTCAATTTATATAACCCAAAGCTAGTAGTTAAGTCATGAAACCTACATGCGATGACTCACAACTTAACCAAGAGTATATACATGGCACTAGAATATAAGAATATGGTACAAGAAAACAACGCACGTCTAAAGTTGGTAAAAATAATTCCAGACTTGAAATTATTTCAGTATACAGGAAACATTGCTCATGATGCCAATTTTGGTCTTATTTTACACTAGTGAAACAAATTATTCTGGACATGACTTAATACACAGTTGATAGACAAAATATTATAGATTCCATTCCAACAACTGGAGCTAAAAAATAATCACTATACAGAAAGTTATGCATGCTCAAAGTTGGAAGAAAACCACAATTTCAGAATTCGTGTTCATGAGGTCAACTTTGAGTCTTATTTGCACCAATAAAAGAAAGTTTTTTGGACATGACTCCAACATAAACTATCTACAAAAAACCAAGATTGCATATAAACTTCTAGAATCAGAAAATGAGGTTTATATAGAAAGTTATACCACCACAAAGTTGATGAAAAACACAAATTTGGGAAAGTAGTTTCGAGGTAACATTAACTCATGAATCCATAACCTTAGATATTAGTATGTATGGTTTCTACCTCGGGGATGTATCTAGTTATTTTCTATGTCTATAATCATAAAAAAAATGGAATACTTACCAATTTACGAAGTGCGAAATATGGCTTGTTCCCAAAATTCCAACTTGCGCACCTTTCAGAAAATGGTCTCTAGGAAGAAAATAAATACTAAACATACCAAAAATAAATATATAAAATTGAAGGTAATTCGATGATCTATGAGATAAAAAAAAGGTTTGGAGATGTTTTACCAAATGGTTTGGTCTACATACTCCAATCTTTGCATGAATTTTTTAGTAGGATCTATTCTGGACACCTTTTCGTGCAACGACGATTGTGAAAAGATAACCCAATAAAACCCTAAATAATTATATACTGTTGGAAATTTAAGACAAAGATATACATGATAGAGTTAAATTTGAAGGCCATACCTTTCATTTTGGTGGTGAAAATAGCCTCGGAACAGGACCAAAACTGTTTTACCTATTCGGAAAACTTGGCTGAATGTATCTCCTTGTATGGATTTTTTGAGTGTGAAAATGAATGAAATGGATGTAAATAAATGTATAGGGCTATAGATAGGAGTGTGAGAGAGTGGGGGACAAATTTTTAGGTGAGTGGGGTGAGTTGGGAGGAAATTAAGGCAACTACCAAGGTGGTGGCTGCTCACTAGGGCCGACCCTGTCATGGGCTGAGTGGGCTACTGTCCACACTCTTGTGTGGACCATGGTTTGGTCCATAATGACTTTGTTTAGGTGACCTAGGTCCTAGGTAGATATAGGTCAAGTTTGGGTTCAAAAAGAAATCGATTTAGATATGTTTATCTAACCCAAACTATACTTTTGTCTAATATAACCTAGACTGAAGATACACTAGTTGTGGTGCACCTAAATCACTACCAAACCCATGTTACACCTTATTTTATGAGAAACTAATGAACCTTAAATTTAATACTACGTATATTTGTGTATATATATCATGCTACAAGTATATTTATATTTACAAATAATATTAATATAGATACACTACTATGAACTAAAAATATAATTGATGCATTGGATAACACGAAGGTTACACCTAGGAAATTATAAGACACCATGAGTCTTGTACGTCCTTACGATTAGGGGTGTCGTGTGTATTAGATAAATATGATTTTACCTCTGAACTTCTAATTATGGGAAGTCACACGTGGACCATCATGCAGTTAGATCGCATGGTAGGGATAACATTATTGCAAGCCTAACAATTTGATGTAGAGACGGGAAAAAAACTATATATATATAAAAATAATATATATATATATATATATATATATATATATATATATATATATATTTTATATATATATATATATATATATATATATATATATATATATATATATATATATATATATATATTGTTCTATTCCTTGTTTGTTGTAGGCCATGGGTAAGTATCACTGCGTAAGTGATGTTTATATTGTTTATGTTTCTTATTATAAATTGTTCCTAAGAAAGATATTGCATTAAGTATAATGTTGCTATCATATTAGTAAGAAATAATTTATACTAAATGAAATGCTGTCATCATGTCCCTAAGAATAAATATGTTGAGACGGTAGAAGACCCTCATCTTTGAAAGGTAGCAAGAAAGGGTTATTATTCATAAAATTGTCTCTACTGCTTAAATGAATGAAAGAAGAAAATAAGACTTTTGATTAAGTTTTCAAAATGAAATATACTCTTGATTTATATTGGCATGAAATGGAATAGGTAAAAGATATAAAGAACACCGTTTAAAGAAATATTTTTTTCACATAATTACTTAGTAACTACTTTCATTTGAGTATAGTTTTGGCCCCTCACCAATGCATAAAGTATACTTGCCCCCACCTCTACAGGTGCTTGTTGATCTGCTAGACTTGTTGAGGCGATAGAAGACCCTCATTTTTGAAAGTAAGATATTTGAAGGTGCGTCATCATTTTTATAAATGGATGTAATGTATGAAACAATGTCATTGTAATTCTTTTTTAGTTTCAAATTTTGTAAGCCAAGCTTTGCGTTTTGAGTTGGCCAGAAGAGTCTTTTGTAATCCCATTTTAAGTTATAAATAAAAATGTTATTTCGTTCCTGTTTCATTGTTACTATTTGTTTTCTATATAAATTGTTCGCTGCTTAATTATGTATTATGTCCATTTTATTAGTATGTTTTTCCAAGCCTTATACAACTACAACATAGATTTGTACGACATCACGTCCAGTGACGACATATCGATCCTTCGGGATCGGGGCGTGACATCTGTTGCGTCCCATGCCACCAATGCTTAATGAGACTTATGTTCTAGTCTCTATTGTGACGTAGGTAACGTAGTCCGTCAATATGCTAAAAGTCAAGGGACTGTACCAAGAAGGCTTGCTTGCTAGTCAGGGTTCATTTATCGTACTTCTTTTAGTACCACCACGTGTCATGTTCAGGATCTTAAGTCACCACTATATATATATATATATATATATATTGATGTAACTCCCTATAACCAATTTTGGGAATTTTATAACTTTTCCAAAATTTTCTAGTTGGAAGTATAATACTTTTCCATATAAAAGATTAGCTTCTTTAAATAAAAAAAAACTATTTTACTACTAACTAACCTTGATTTAAAAATATTAATAAATCCTGATTTGTTATTCTTTATTATTATCAACTAGTTTTGATTAATTTTTGTCTTAGCTAATTTCCTGATACTAGTTGTTCTCTGTTAATGCTTATTCATAATATTGTTATTATTACAAATTACTTACGTAATTATTTTATTTTTTAATTATGGTGATTCTGTTATTACTAGGCTAATGACTACTTTTGGACTAACTATTAGTTAGTTAGCTAATTAATCAGTTAGTTATTAATTAGCTACATGATTAGTTATAAATTAGTTTGTTACAAATCTGTTACTGATTTTTACTAATACCCCCAGATTTGTGTTTATTTACTGGGACTGCCACTGTCCTTGGCTTGGGGAATACCCTACTATTTTATTATAAATATTATTTTTCTGGTAGCACGGTCCCTAATAGCAGTGTCAGTCCCATCAGTCGACAACATTGACACATCATAGTACTTTGACACGTCATTATACTGCACCACTGCTACTGCTCCCATGGCCGAGCCACCGTAAGTTTATCGGACCTTGCCGGACATCGTCGTATCGTCACTAAGGTGTTTTAGTTGATGTCCCCACTGATCGTGGGAGCCACAGCCACCAGAGAGCAGATCGAGCGCTACCGTGATTTTTGCCACCAGTCGTCGGAGTCTCCTCGTTCAGACAAGGATCAAGCCACCACACCGTCGTAGTGCCCAGGATCGGACATCGACCCCACTTCTCCACTGAAGCGATGATGCCGCTCGAGTTCACATCTGGCCGCGGAGCCCAGATCCAGCCACCACCGAAGTGTCACACCGGTGAGCTTCTCCTCCCCGTTCTCTTTTCTTTCTCCTTCCTCCTCGGTCAGTGATCGGATCTCGACATCTACATTATGGAGTTGACTGCACACCTTACAGAGTCCAGATCGCCACACCGGACCGCTGCCTCAAAGTCCTGTTCGGTCGAGATGACTCCTCGTTCAGGTGGGTGGCTTCAGTAAACTTGCCTCAGCTTGGCCTTCACACTAATAGAACGAAAGTTTTCAACGACACAAGTAGGCTTAATAATAAAAGAGACGAATCCACATAGCTAAGAAAATAATCCCAAGTCAGGTCGATTGAGTTAGAATATGGAAAGGTCCCATGATCGGCTTAGAAATGTTGCACGATGGCTTTCAAAATGACACTCGGTCCTTCGTCCCGTGGCTTAGGAGAAGGATAGTTGGTCTTCACCATAAAGCTATGAATTAGCCTAAGTCATAGGCGTCGCCCACATAAATGCTTGATAAAGCATGCACTGTCCCATTGTCCAAGGCTTGGCATAGCATTTGCTCTCCCCACAGGTTAAATTGCACTGCACGGCTTGTGGCATAAGTCTAGGCACTCAAGGAACTTGGTTGTTCAAAGTCGAACGTGTACACGGTACGTTCTCACGATGCAAGGCTTGATGCAGCCCTTGCTCGTCAAGTTGTTGCACGATTGAGTTAGACAAAAGTAATGTCAGGCTGTCGAAATCATTCTAACCATTGTCCCATGTTTTCTGCGGTTGTCATAACCACATAGTCCTACGATCTCAAGGCCTGTCATATAAAGTATGTCTTGGGCAGTAGTGTCGCACAGAACACAAGTTGGTTTAAGGTATGATGTCACAGACTTAGTATTTTAAGGCACGAGCCACAGTTGATTCAAATGGAGTTTGGAAAAAGGGCTATCAAATAGTCGTTCTTGAGTTGAATAAAATGATAGGACAACATGGAAGAATACTCGCGACCATGGGTTGTCGATGCGGTCTCAAATATTAGAAGTCTTGAACATGGTCCTGAAAAGATGGTAACACTAGAAGAAGAATGACTATGTAAGACGTTAGTTCGAGTCGAGTCTTGCATGGTCGTTGGGCAACTTATCGACAAGGTAAAAGTTTCTTTGAGCGGCATCCCCGGGCCACGGGATCGTTTCGGCCGAGAAAATATGGTATGGCTGTGCTGGATGATAGCACGGGTTAGACGGTGTCATGACCCGCACCCCAGAGTTAGGGCACGAGACGTGGGTACGTCCAGCCTACGCCGCAGTATCGGCGGTAGAACGATGTCCTAGGTCACAACATCTAACAATATAAAGCTTAAACAGTTTATACTCCCCGAATGGGGGTAACATAGCAGAAAGTAACTCAATCACAACTAAGGCAGATGATAAGATAGCAGATAGATAGATAAAAGAAATTGCTGAAATGAAAGAGAAATCCCAAGTACATCAGAAAGTCTAAGTGTCTAAGATAATACATAATTTCAGATCCCAAATATCAATAAGTATAATCATCCATAGAATACTGTAAATGAAAACATCCTAGTCTAAGGGTGTGTCATCCACAGCTAGTGGGACCTGCTGCTGGTCCAGGTCCAGGCACTCATCTAAAGTAGCACCGTAATAGGTATCCACACCAGCCTCCTCCTCGTCCTCTGTAATATTTTCAACAGGTCCAGTCAGGACAGGAGCGAACACAGTACATCTCAACAGTTCATAGCAGGTTAGAAAATATAGACATGTAGTAGAGTAAGATACAGAAAACTGGATGAAGCATAGAATGTAAACAAAGGAAACTGTAATGGAAATATATATACTGTAAATAGAGAGCTAACTGTGGCTAGTGAGTCAGAGTACAATATAAACATGTGAATGGCATAGGAGATTCTGGGAACTATACTATGGAGTGATTCTGGGAACTACACTACTTGGATGTTATTCACATGTTTACTTCTACTCCCCCGTACCCCCAATCAATATGCAAGGATCCAGCCAGGTTATGTTATGATTCCATGCAAAGGCCCACAAGGGGAGATACATGGATAGCCCATAAATGGGTAATTCTGGGAATACCCATAAATGGGATGATTCTGGGAAGACTCTGTGATCATGAGAGTACATGTCACAAGTGATCGAAGAATCGTGAAGTATAGTGATACACCATGTAAGTGAAACGCACAGAACTTGTAGTATACGATGCTCCCTGAGGGGATAACATCTCAAGAATGGATCCATATAGTACTAATCCGTGTTACCAACGTGACAGCATCAAGTAAAGTAATCTAAAGCAGGAAAATAATTCTAAGCAGGATATAAAATGATCAGAGAATGTACTCGCCTGGTATCTGAGAGTCCAACTAAAAAGTACTGTCCTAGGAGTGGTGTCTGGCTCCTATTCAGAATAGCACAAGTCACAACAAGTCCAGAAAAGTAAAAATGAAGCACTACAATGCATTCTACATGAATCTAGGTCAAACTAGGCCAAAGTCAACTCTTGGTCAACTCTGGTCAACCCTAGAAGTCAAACTAGGTCAACTATGGTCAAACTAGGTCAACTATGGTCAAACTAGGTCAAACAAGTCCATTCTAGGTCTAATAAGACTAAACAAGCCTAATCTAGACTCACTAGCTAAGCAAACACAACCATAGGCCATAGGCTAATAGACTAGGCCATGGGCCAATAGGCAATACCATATTCAGTTCTATATCTAAACAATACATATGTAAACATACCATACAAGCTAATATAGGGTACCTATATTGATATATATAGGCTCCTAATCACATATTAGGTACATACATAATATGACAATATATATATATATATATATATATATATATATATATATATATATATATATATATATATATATATATATATATTGATACACACACATGTGTTATATAATATAACTATAATATATAAACCTATAGGCTATATGTGTATACCATACTACCATATATGTTAATACATAAAAATATATACATATGCATAGAGAGGGGGCACTCAAGTGTTCATGTGTCCAAGTGCATGTGTGTGTGTGTATTAGTGAGAGAGTGATCATGGAGTGTGTGAGTGGTAGGCTAGAGTGTTAGGGTGAGGAAACATGTGTAAAATCAGTGAGTGAGATAAATGAGTGTGATACACATGTGTGGCATGAGAGTGTTGGTATGAAAACAGTGAACAGGCTAAACAGTGAAGAGGAACCATATATATACAATTCAAAGACCCAAAATCAGTTCACAATATCACTTAACAGTCCCCTCATTGCATTCTCAGGTTTTAGTTTACCCTTAGATTCGAAGAAGGGAAGAAAACAGTTCATACAACTCATTTTATCACATAAAAACCATTAACACAGTCCCTAACTGAAATTTCAGATTTTGAACCCAATTCTCATCAAATCAAACCCAAAATCAACCTATCATTAGATAACATGTAGGTGTACATATTAGAGGTTAAAAACCATGTAATTTATAGCATTAAGCTAACCAAAATGAATGGCAAAATCCACATAAAAACTGGAAAAATCTGTGATTAAAAACATGTATCAGGAAAAATTGGGAATTAGAAATTAACCAACAAATTCGAACTAAAATACCAAACTAATGGTTGGTAACGTGAATACACATTGCACACGTGTCGTGTGATGAGTTTGTGTCCACCAAAGTGGACACAAATGTGTCCAATCCAATTAAAGTCAAAAACAGGAAAACTGGACACACACACTGGGACAGCCTCGTGCGGGTGTGTACGCGTGTCGTGCACCCGACACAGGCCAACCCAGGCCTCGTGGTCGTGTCCCCACCTAGGCTAGGTTTAGGTGCTCGTGTCTAAGTATCTGTATCGTTGTCGCGTGTCCGAAAAATAGAGACGTATCAGTGAGGAAAATTCCAGTGCACAGTGTCAGTGCAATCCCCGTGCGTGATGAATAACTCCCTAACCAAAGCACGAGACCCGATGAAATTTGGGGAGCATGGTGACAGAACATGCCCCAACAATCCCACAAAATTTTGTGTCAAACAAAATCGTGTCGTGTCCTGTGGAACCCCCGAGTAGCAGGGGAGTGTTGTGGCTGTGCGCGCGCGCGTGCGAGAACGTGTGCACGCGTGTCCAATCGACACGACACAAGCACGAATCAAGCTCAGAGCTACAGAAATGGATAAACGACACAAAATTACATTTTCCTATTCAAAAAGTTCTGCAAAATCAGAACGAAATGTCCATTGAGACATTTCGTCGAACACTTAGGGCTGTCTCTGATACGTGTCCAATACGGACACGTACAGGACACAAATTCCACCAAAATCTATTCCTACAAGGTCAGGGTACTTAGGGCTAGGCATCCATGCAATTAAAACCAAAATTTAATAGGTGGATTAGGATTTTACCTATTGTGTTCTCCAACACAAAAACCCCCTTTCAATGAGGATTCCAAAAAGCCACCAAACTCCTTCAAATTGATAGAAAACTAAGAACAACAAATTCCAACAGCAATAAAACAATATTTAGAACCTATTGCAATTTGTTTAGATTAAAAAGGAGGTAAAATAGATTTTCTAGGGATTTTTGAAGTAGGGAAAATATCTCTTTCTAAACTTGCTCCTTCCTAAAAAGGCTAGCCCTAAATGGAGGAGAATATTTATAGGAGGGGGTTTCCCAAAGGGTGTAGTGGCTGGACAAATAGTGTTAGGGTTAGGGTTAGGCACTAGTTAATGGGCTTTGGGCCTATTTAGCTAGTTATTGGTTTAATGATTTAATCACAAGCCATGGCTTATGACTTAAAAGTCTAACTCAAGTCAAATAACCATACCATGGGTCAACTCTAGTCTAACTAGGGTTGTATAACCTAACCAAGTCCAAACTCAACTAGGGTTAGCTCCTAGGTTAGTCTACCATGGTCATTGCTAGTCAAAGTCAACCTAGTCAACCCTCATTCAAACAATTCCAAAATAAATTCTAAAAATTCCCATAAATTCAAATAAATTATAATAAATTCAAATAACCCCAAAAATGACAAAAATACCCTCAAACTAGAAATGTGGTAGTGACAGACGGAAACTTTCAACGGGGCTCGCTACTTGCGTTGAAAGGGCCTCGACTAGCAAAGCTATAAGTCTAGGATAGCTTGTTGTGCTAGTGACCTTTCATATAGATGAGTCGGTATATAGCGACGATCCGCGTGCATGCCTTTGGATTGAGTCGAGTATTGTATGCACGGTATCAATGAGTCGAGTTGAATATGTGCACGATCAGAACACAATGTTTGGGCCTAAGATTTGGCTGCAACGAAGATACCGTGTGTCATGACCCGTACCCGCTTTTCGGGATACGAGTGCGTGTCCAAGCCAGCCTACGCCATAATGTCGGTGGTAGAACACTGTCAAGGCCATGATGCTCATAATCACATAATAAAACTTTATTGCTCATTCACAAAACTAAAACAACTTTACAAATTTACAAGTTTTCACGAGTTTACATTTGCTAGAAAATACAATATCTCACCAAATAGAAAAGACAACTAACTCAACTATCTAGGTTGACCTCAGCATATCCATATCTCCCAATGCTAAGAGAAGCCACGGCTAACCTGAAAAATATTGGTTTTCTAGTCAGAAAAGGAAGAAGCACACAAACTGACAGTCTATTCACAACATAATAGGATTTGCAATACATGAAAATAACATATGTGGAAGAAAATTAGAAAGTAAATTGATGTCATGGTATAACTAGAATGAAAGTAGGAACATAGAACATGGTATATCAACTAGAAGAGAATACGTAAACATGGTGACATGGCAAGTGGTGAGAAAATAAATAAATAAATGAGACAACTATCTACGTGTGTTGAAATATCAGTTTCGACGTGTGAACGGCTATGGGTAAATCAGGCACCCCGTACGTGAAATGTGCAACTGCTATTCTCCACGAAAGACACGAAAGATGGAAAAGGTAGTTCACACGTCTACTAAGATATTTTCTCTCCCAACCTGTACTCATGGACCCGAACAAGTCACAAACACGGTAAGCATGATAAAACGAGAATATAATGAGTAGAGGTCCATGATACTAACTTGTGTGTCCAGTGTGTCAACAAGAAAGATATCATATGTATGATATGTACTGGAAAAACTATCAGAATTGAAAGCAATCAGAAAGTGAACTTGCATGTGGTCGTTTGCTGGTGAAACCGATAATACAAAATCACTCAGTGAGCTACAAAAGTCCAACTCGCGCAACAGTCTCCGGATGCTAAAATAGACATTACCAACGAGTTTGGTATAAAAGAAATGCCTAAGAATGCCTATCAAAAAGTCTAATTCTGGACACATGGGCAAAACAGTAATTTCAGGCCAAACGATGTCCGCCGTTGGACTCGCTTTGCACCAAAAAGTGTGCCAGAGTCTGTGGTCTCTAAAGTCGTCAAACTATATGTCTACGGGTCCGATTTGATGAGACAAACCCAACCGTATGTCCAAAGTTGGATTTCGGTGGACCGTGCACAAATTCGTCCGTTAGATCGGATCGTGGGCCCGCCAAAAGGGCGTTTCGGTCGACTTCTCAGAATCGGACCAAACTTGGCATACAGGACCAGAAAAATGATACGGTTCTATTGGCGCAAGTTTTGTCTCGAGATGACTAACGTGCACGAAGTAATTGGCAAAATTAGAAAATTACCGATACAAAGAAATTTGACGGATACGTCTCGAATTCATCGCGCACACGTAACCAATTCGAGTTCCGTCAAATCCCACACATACACGAAGTCCATACGCACATTTCGAAGTGACTGGTTTATGACGAAGTCGTCCAGTTTGTCGGGACGGACTCCGTATCGAGGTTTTTTAATGTTTTAAAAATAGATTTTTTCTAAACTTCACAAACGAATTACTTTCTTTACAGTGGATGTACATTAAATCTATAAGAAGTGTTTTCATCTCCTATAGGTTGTCTACAAGTTTATTCAAACCGATTTTTAAAACTTGCAACATACTAGTCGCAAATCGAGTGCAAATAGGGGATGTTGGGACAGTTTCTAACATCCAAATATCGAGTTTTTTTTCGATTTTAGAACTCGTTTTTCACTACACATACAGCGAATTAAAATGAAATATTTGAAAGTAATTATAGGCGTATATGTTGTGAACAAACCCAAGAAAATGGATCGTGAAACGGTCGACTGTACGCGACGAATCGTCGCTATGAAGTCAGCCCAAAGACTTTATGCTGTTGCTGTCCTCCTCTGTTCTGTTTCCAGATGCGCGCGCATGTTGCTGCCACCGTGGCCAGCCGACGATGCTCCGACGGCGGCGCACATGGTGGCGACGGCCCGGAGCCTGGGGCAGGGGTCGAACTCAAGGGTGGCGGGGTTGGTTTAGGGTTTTAGTTAGGGTTTCCCTCTCAGTTATATACGAGCATGGGAAGTTTGGCTGCGGTTTTGTTTGATGGTCGGTTTGCTGTTATCATGTGGGAATAGTACACATGTGGCTCTTTATCCTTTCTTTTCTCTTTCTGTTTTTCTTTTAACTTTTTTCCCTTTATTTCTATCTATAAATAATTATATTATCTCTATATATCTTTACCATATGTGGATACAACTATATTGATGCAAAAATCTAAAAATATTTTCTTTGCAATGGTCAACATATTTTCTCAAAATATAATATTACTTTAAGTAGCAATAGTACATATACAACATATTTTTATTCATATCTACCAACCTTAATAATAACTCATATACGTAATTTATTAATTAACACATGAAAATATGTATATAGCGTAATATATATACAACATTATATTTACGTTCTGTACACTCATATGCAGCTAGGAAATCACCCTGAACATATACTAGCACATTCTCGTAAATACTTATCCATTTAAAAATCGTATAAACTTTATATTATATAACCATTATTTAGAAAAAAATTATTAGACAATTAAAATAAAGTACTAAATTATAAATGTAAAATATATATACCTACATGGGCGCCTCTAAACGCACTATCCGACTACATGGGATTGGGTTTGGTTCGGGTATAGACCGGACTAGTTCAGTACAACCGGGTCTCCTAAAAGTTCAATAATCTAATTAATAATTAATTAATAGTTTATAGGGGTTAAGTCGCAAATTGGCCTGGTTTTCCTAGTTGAGACACACTTATGGCTCGGCCTTTCTTGGCATGGCTAATACACCAGTCAAAGCACACTACCACGCTACCCATGCCACGATTTCTAGTCGTCTTGTACTCCAAAACTTAACCATGACTAAGGCCTTCTATAATAATAAGTAATTAAATTAAAATTTTATAAAAATTCCAAAAAATGCCATTAAATTCCAATAAATAATAAATAAATTTTATTTCAAAATTTTGGGAAGATGAGTTATATCGTACTTCGGCATGAGATGTGACGTCGATTACTAAGTTGTTGGCATCAGAGTTGCATAAGTTGGATTCGAGTTGTTTTGAATTTAAGTCAGGAAGCGCCGTAAGGCAAAGTTGGTTAAGTGACACTTAGTTCACAAATCTTTGATTGAGTCAGTTGATGATTAAAGCAGCAAAGGCCGCGAGGCGGCAATACGGGTAAATTACACTGAGTTGTGAGGCACGACCTCAATATGGACACACAAATAGAGTTTATGATATGACCACGATATTAGCACAATGGACTTGTAGCACGGTCACGTGGAAATTGGATACTATTGTGTAGTTGCGTCTCTGAGTATGGGCCGAAAGACAAATACGACTTGATAAGTTGACGTTGCTTGCACAAGAATAGTCTAGAGACACAAAATAGGCCGAGAGTCTATGTCCTAAAACTCATCCTAAGGCAAGAGTAGAAAGACAATAAAAAAGGGTTATGTTGCACAAATTAAATAAACGTGTTGGTTTTGTATGTGTGGGAGAGGAGCTCACTCCACCAGTATAGTTGAGTACTGACACCCACACAGTATTTTTGTGCAGGCTTAGGTAGAAGCTCTTTAGCACGAAGCTCGCTTGAATGAGTCGAGGCACGGAGTTCCTTGGCATTTCGAGGCGCACGACCGCATGGAGTCTGGACTTATACGAGACATAATGTATGGACATCGCATATCTGAAGCATCCGCTGGCTTGTCAAATTATGTTGAGAGGTGAGAGAGAGCAGAGTAACTTGTATTGTGAGAAGAGTGAGCTTGAGTGATTGTAATCTTGGCCTCGTGCCCACCTATGTAATCTTTGTTTCAATATCAATAAAGAGCTATTTGCTTGACTTGTGTTTCGTTTCAAGTTTCGCTAGTATTAATCAATGTTTCTGTTCAGGAGTTCTATGCGACGACCCCGTCGCTTAGCCTGTAATCAGCCGTTATGGAACTCGTCTTGCGTGAGCACAACCTAGGCTCACGCAGTTTCATGCCTTAGCGAGGACGATCGGCCCCACGAGACCGGAGCATGACATAATGGTATCAGAGCACGGCTTTACGTCATTAGACTTTCGATTGAATTCTTTAACTCTGATGTTGTTTCCACAAACTCTGATGTTGTTTCTGCGATTGATATCGTTAGTGCACTTTTCTTTCAATGTTCCTAGGGATGTCCATATAATAAGTCTATTTAATTGTAAATCGTTTGAGAATAGTTTTTGACAAAAATAAAAGATGGTTCATATAAATCATGGTTGGCTAAGTCGGGCTGGGCATATACACCAAAATTGCGTCGACCTTAGAGAATTCGTGTGCAGAATTCGAATCATTATCGAAATATGAATGAGTTTGATTTGATTCATAGAATGCGGGATGACTATCGATAGGGGTGCCATCAGACGATGTTATCATCGATGCGATATAGATGAGTGTGCTTAGATTTTAAGGAATATCTTGAACGAAAATTTGAAGTAATCAGTTATGTTTTGAAACTTGTTTTAAGAATTTGTCGAATGACTTCATCCCTGAGTAGTGTATCGGATAGTTTTGGGGATGTCGATCGATTGCGGATACGGGGTGCTGATGAGTCTATCAGCAAGCGACGAGTATGCAAAGCCTTAGAAAGAGTGTTTCAAAGAAATTGTGACTTTAGATGACTAGTACGAGATGATTTGAACAAAACGAGAAGACGACGCACATCGTCAAGATTGCGTCGAGTATAAAATGCAAAATGATTGAGTAGGCGATTTGAAATCGAAGAAAAGTTAAGGTACAACGAATAGATGATTCAATCGAGGAAATCGATATGAACCGTGTATGAAAAGTTAGCACGATTGAAAGTTAGCGTGCATGAAAAAGTTTGATTTTGAAGTTACGAAGGTGACTCTAAGAGTTGAGAAAAGATGTTGCTTGATGACTTAAGATATAGACGGATGAACATATGTGATTATGGGCTTGAATGAATTGATCATGGGAATAGTTCGGGGATAATGATCGAATTTGATCTTGAATATTGAGAAGATTATCCAGTTCAGATAATAGCATTAGTTGCACGACTCAGAATTTGTTGCAAATAAAGACCGTCAGGTTACGCATATCATCGATGGTATTGAGACGTATCAAAGATTGATATGCGATAACTCGGGGGTATTCTGAGTCGGAAAATGACGATCATGTAAAATGTTATTGTTTCGATGGATGCTATGCTTGGGGATTTTGATTGAAAGGATTGTTTGGATGAAAGAAAAGTATCTTAATTGCTTCGACGATAGCCACAATATCGATGTTCTTGTCTTGCACAAGCGCAACACCAGCCTCGCACATGCGTCACGTCGGATTTGGGGTGATCGTTCCGCATGAGCGCTGACATGGTGATTCATGTCGCGGGAATGACCAAACTCAGAAAGTCAGGATATGGCAATTTGTATGCTTCGACTTGTGGTTTGATGCGAAGGTGAATTCGAGGATTGTTCGGACTTGTAATTGACGATTGAGTAAACTTGAGGATTGAGTAGATCCAATCTGCATATCAAAAATGAATTAATCTAGACTCAAAGCAAGAGTTACAGCCCGATGAGGATGATAATCCCGCGAGAGCGTGCATGGTAATTTTATGTCCACCGTGGATAATCAGACTTGCGTGAGATTGGGACGTGACATATTGCTAAGCTAGACGACCTTGTGATCGAATACGTGAATTATGATAAACGACTTAGGAAATATGGAATGAGAATTATGGTTTAACGATAAATCGTATCATGGTGAACTTGAGTTGGATAGGATGGATAGGTGGATTATATCAAATATGTTGAAAGAGATAGACTACGCGAATTGCTAGTGTGGACGTGCGATAGTGATATGCAGAAGAAATTAGTTGATGCATAACTTATAGTAGGATGGCTTTGCTTAATGACTCGGACCCCTGGGACTGAATGTTGTAAATGCAAATAGATAAATCTATGCTCGAAGTTTAGAAATCGGAGCGATGCGAGCTTGGGTAGAAAATTCCGTACTATCAACTTTAGTTTGACCTAAGGATTGGGGTCAGTGTTGATATTATTATTTGGGAACTGTGATTCCAATACTGACGATTGACTTTAGCCTAGAGAGATGCCCTAGCGGTTAGGCGAGACGTCCCTGTTACGAGAGATTACATCGATACGATTGGTTTTTAGGATTGATAGGATGAATCGGATAGGTGGGATTAGATTCACTATCACAAGGCATGGTTGAAATGCATATATTTCGGGAACGCCTTAAATATGTGCACGATCCAACTAAGTGATTACGTTGAATTCAAATGAGAATAAAGGAACGAGAAGCATCAAGGATTTTGAAATTATGTGTTGCAAAGAAAAATATTGACGGTAGTGCGATCATTGGATTTAAGATGAACTTGAATGTTGGTTGATCGGGTAGTTTATCTAGAATTGAGTTGTCCGTGTGCGCAACGAATATAAGTTACCCAAGTTGAGATATAGTTGTTCGATGTAAAAGATAATCATAGCACGAGCGTGGCTCGAATTGAGGAAATGCATAGGAGGAGTTCGTGCGAGAGTCATTGAAGTGTTCAATCAAATGATAAGTCGATAAGAGTGTACTCGGTAAGTTACGAGGATGAAACTTTTTCTGAGTGGTGTATAATATAATGCCCTGTCCCTCTCAGTCAATCGGAGGAATCGAAACGCCAATGGCGTTTGGACTTAGCCATGCAACGACTTGCTCAAAGTCCCGTTCGGTCGAGACGACTCCTCGCTCAGGTGGGTGGCTTCAGTGAACTTGCCTTAGCTTGGCCTTCACACTAATAAAATGAAAGTTTTCAACGGCACAAGTAGGCTTGATAATAAAAGAGACGAATACACATAGCTAAGGGAATAATCCTAAGTCAGGTCGATTGAGTTAGAATATGGAAAGGTCCCATGGTCGGCTTAGAAATGTTGCACGATGGCTTTCAAAATGACACTCTGTCCTTCGTCCCGTGGCATGGAAGAAAGAAAGTTGGTCTTCAACACAAAGCTATGAATTAGCCTAAGTCATAGGCATCGCCCGCATAAATGCTTGCTAAAGCATGCACGGTTCCATTGTCCAAGGCTTGGCATAGCCTTTGCTCGCCCCACAGGTTAAGTTGCACAGCACGGCTTGTGGCATAAGTCTCGGCACCCAAGGAACTTGGTTGTTCAAAGTCGAACGCGTGCACGGCACGTTCCCACGATGCAAGGCTTGATGCAACCCTTGCTCGTCAAGTTGTTGCACGATTGAGTTAGACAAAAGTATTGTCGGGCTGTCGAAGTTATTCTAAGCACTGTCCCATATTTTTTGCGGTTGTCATAACCACATAGTCCTACGATCTCAAGGCCCGTCATATAAAGTATGTCTTGGGCGGTAGTGTCGCACAGAACATAAGTTGGTTTAAGGCACTGTAAAATTTCTATTTTTTAATTATTATTTTTAATTATTTTCTTAGACTTAAAAATAAACTTTATGCAATTTATGATTTTTTTAATTATTAGAAATGACCTTAGCCAGTGTTGAGTTTTGGAGCAAAAGGCGACCACAAATTTTGGCATAGAAGATGTAGCAGTGTGCTTTGACTAGTGTACTAGCCATGCTGGGGGAAGCTTAGCCATGGTAAAGACCGAACTAGGAAAACCATGCCAAATTGCGATTTAACCTCCACCGATAAATTAATTAATTATTAATTTAATTTTTGCCTTTTAAGTGACCCGGTTTGACCAATTCAGCCCGAACTGGGCCCGGACCGAACCCAAGCCCAAGTAGGCATGTGGTGTGACCAAATATGGCCATGTAGGCATATTTTATGTACATAAAAATATTCTTTAAATTATTTTAGAATTTTATGTATAATTTCTAATTATTTAATTATTTGTACAATTATTGGTATTTTTATTATTATAATAATATTTTATAAAATGGTACATTTTCTGGACCCGAATAAGGGTGTGTGGTACAGTCCACCCATTGGAGAAATTTTTATTATTTTATTAATATTAAAGTTATTTTGTGAACATTTAATAAATATGTTTATTGAGATGTTATTATTATCTTGAGTTGATTGAATTTATATATATATATATATATATATATATATATATATATATATATATATATATATATATATATATATATATATATATATATATATATATATATATATGTTTATATTTATATATATATATATATTTATATATTTATATATATATATATATATATATATATATGTTTAAATATATTAAATATTTGGATTAGATAACATTTAAATTGTTATTTACATTTTTATATATATTTATGGTGTATATGTATGGATATATACATATGCATATATAGATATAGATATATATATATTTTTTAAAGATTTTGAAAAGATTTTGAAAAGAAAAGAAATAAAAAAAAAATATGTATATTTTTTAAAGATTTTGAAAAGAAAAGAAATAAAAAAACAATGTGTGGTCGGCCCCACCTTGTGGGAACCGACCACCCAAGTTAAAAGAATAAGCAGCAGCTGCTATAACAAAAGTGGCGCCCCCCCATCTTTACAAGCAATAGCATGTTGGCCGACCCCTTAATTACAATAGTCTATTTAAGGCAAATTCCTCCATCTTCCTTCTTTCTATATATATACTCCTATCAAATTAAACCCTAAAATTTCTTCCACTTCCTCCTCTCTCCTCCATTCTCCTCCCTCTCCTCGGCGTGCGTGCCAGCCTTGCCGGAGCGACAGCATCTCCGTCTCCCGATCGTCACGGCGACAACAACAACAATAAAACAACAGATTCCCACTTTAAGGTATCCCACTTCTCCGATCGATTTCTCTGTCAATTCTACTCCGATTTTCGATCTGTAAATTCGTGTAGAAAGCCGACATGAACCTCTTCGAGATCCCCTATATGGATTTCGATGTGGCCATCCAACTTGCTCGAAAAATCGAGGTGAAGTTGGAGAAAAACCATTTTTCTGAAATATTAAAAACTGTTGGAAAATACCAACTTGTCGGCCATTTTTCGTTCTGTACATTAAAATTTTGTAGAAACTAATTAAAGGAAATCAAAGACAACATAACCGAGATTGTAACGCACCTTCTGGATTCACTTTTCATCTAGTGTGTAAAAAGTTACACGTTGTTAAAGTTTCACGAAAAATTATAAATTCTGTTTTCAAAAAGTAGAAAAACACCCGATACGGCGTGCGTCCCGACAAACCGGGCGACGTAGTCGCGCACTATATGCATCGAAAGGCGCGTATGGATGTTGTCGACGTATGGGAACTTACAGAACCCGATTTTGTTGCATATGCACGACGAAATCAGTGCGTATCCTTCGAGATGCCCCCATATCGACCCTTTGCAAATTAAGTCACAACTTTGTGTACACTCATCAAATCGCGACGAAACATGCGCCATTGGACTCGAAATATTTTTTTGGTTCAGTGAGCCAAGTTTAGTTCAATTCTGGGAAGGTTGATCGGGACGCCATTTTAGCGGGCCCACAATCCCACTCAACGGACGATTTTGTGCACAGCCCACCGGAATCCAAAATTTGATATACCGTTGGGTTCGTCTCATCAAAACAAATCTGTAGATATATAGTTTGACGACTTTAGAGATCGTAGGTTCTGGCACATATTTCGGTGCAAGGCGATCCAACGGCGGACATCGTTTTGACCAGAAATTACGAAATTGCCCCTGTTCCAGAATTTAACTTTTGGACAGGCGTTTCCTAGGCATATCTTATATTCCAAACTCATTCATGATGTTTGTTGCAGCATCCGAAGTCATCTGCGGGATTTGCATTTTCTTAATTTGTTTATTTGTCGGTTCGAACTACTGGATTATTCTCTTTTGCACATAACCTCAGGCAAGATACCTTGCCATTATACTATTTACATTCATTTGCATTTTATTACATATCACTGTTCATTTATTTCCAGTTCTTACAGTTCTTGATTTACTGTCTGCTCAGTGATATTAGATGTACTTTGTTATTATCTTTTGATTGCATATGAACCTAGAGTTAAGGGACCACCTTCTGTAGTGTATCGCATACACCTTGACACAGTTGTACCACGAGGATGTGTGAGATGAGTAGCATATAGAGGTTCTTGCGTGTGGGCTGATCCCTCATGCGCATGCGTTAGGGCTAACTGCTAATAGAGGCATGTTAGGAGACTTAGCAGTTAGTAGAGGTATATGAGTCATGGATGTGACTCTGCTAGGCATTGGGTGGGAAGAACAGTTCCTTAATGTATGGTCCAAGTATGCACTTCCCTGTTGCCTGTTATCTCCGCGGGAGATACGGTCCTGGATCCTGATACCTGATTTACTGTTGGCCTCTGACATTCGATGAATGTTATGCTTTGAGGTCCCTGGTATCCTGATGGAGCCATACCAGAGATTACTGCTCCTGAGCCAGAGTGTCCATGCGTTGAAGGTTTGTTCTTACTGCATAAACACATTAGATGGTTAGGTAACCCTCATCAATGTCATAACACCCCGTTCCATTTGTAGCTTGGGACAATATCGCATCGTGGTAAAGTGTACTACCCCTTGTCCTTGTTTGGTTGTAGGGGTAGTCTACTGTTTCGATGATGAGGTATTGGATCTTGTTACGAGTGGGACTATTTACTTTACTTGTGATTTATGACATGGTGTATATATTCAGTTATGTGGCATGTTCTTTATGTATCTTGTTACATCCCTCTGAGGACCTGGTTATCTCTCCAGGTGTGTGCTTCTGTGATATTGCAGGTGTTCTAGCCGAGGCTGTGATCTTTTCCATCCTTTCCAAGATGATTTCACTTGGCCCGTCCTGTTATTTCATTTATTCCTTCTTGTACATTTTTGAGATAGTTGGTAGTGGACCTTGTCTCCGCCCAACTTTTGTACAAATTACCATACTGTGGTAATTCCTATTTTATATTGATTCTTTTATTGTGGATGAGATTAGTATCATGGATTACTGCATTTCACAGCTTATGCATATATACGATGGTTCCATATATTGGAGTATACTTCGTATGTATGCAGCTGGCTTGGATACGTACCTAGTCCTAAGTATTTTGGGACTAGGGCGTTACATGTTTTTGTGGTGGCCCATGCAGGTCAGTTTGTCACTTCGGTTACGAAATTGTACCGATGTGAGCCTGCAACATAGGATTAAAATCTAGGAATCTCATCCATACAGCTTGACCTCTTCCTTTGGCTTCAAATTTCGAACTCTCGTTCGACTTCCTTGAATTGCCTCTTGCTTGATTCCTTTCTACCGTTGATTCTTATTTTCGTACTTAGTGTCAACTAGGAAGATGACTACACTAATATATGCTCATAGGTCAAACACATGGCTAGAATGGTTATATTGGCAATTGGAATACATTTAAGACTCTAATTGAGTTTAAAAGGTTTTTTTTAAAAGCGTGATTTAATGATTAGTAATCTGTAAAGTAGGATATTGCCACGAAAAGTTTTAATCTTGAGATTTCTAAATAGTAAACACCATATGATTGATACTGCAGGAAGGAGAAGAAAAAAAATATAGCTAGAATCTTTATACCATTGATTTAAGAAATTGATTGGATTTTTGAGTTTTGATATTTATGAATCATGGGGTATAGCTATACATCCTTGAACAAATATAAAATTGATTTAATTTTCGAGTTGTAATATTTATGATTTATTGGATTATAGTTATACACCTTTGAACAGTAATAAATTTGGTTTGAAAATGATCTTAGATTTTAAATGTGGCAGTATAAATTATTTAAATTTGAGTCATACAACTTGCAATTTTTGTGTTTAGTAAATTTTGAATTTTAAGTGAAAGTAATGATGGCAAATTTTGGTTTAAAATATTTGAAAGTTATGAAAACAATTTTTGAGAAATTTTTATTTTAAATAGTGTCCTATGATTGAGGATTACAAATCTATTTAGATTTTTGGTAAAAAAAAAAAATTTTGACTGATAAGATTATTTAAAAATTTAGTTTAATGTGGGATTGCTAATATTAACATTTTTGGAAGAATTTTGAAGTATGTGATGGAAAGTTATTTTGATTGATTAAAGGAAGTTACCATTTAAAAGTTGTGATTTTGTTGGAATAACTTAGCATGAATAGAAGTTAAAATTGATGAAGGCATTAAGCTTAATTTTTGAGATTGCTTTTAATATGCTAAGAGTTTTATTTTGAATTATTTGAAAATTTTAGAGTGTTAAATTTTTGATTGATTGTAAAATTTTTATGGATTCGTAAATTATGAACTCTTGAGTTAAATAGTTGAATTTAAACGTTAATTTTGGAAAAGGTTAGTAGTAACGTGATAAAGTTTGTTTTGAGATTTATGAAAGTGATTTAAATTTTGGTCATGATTAAATTGAACGACTTGCAGGGAATACAAATTTTGGGTGATTATTTTTGAAAATTTTACTAAGAAACCTTTGGAGGAAACTTGAGTTAAAATTTTAATGGTAGGCCATCAAGATAAATCTAATAAGATAGATGTACTTCCCACTAATTGCCATGTCACTTATGACCATGATAGTAGTATATGCACAAGTGTTGTTAGTTATCTACCCAGCTATGTGACTGTATTTCCACCTCGACTTACTCAACCTTCCTTCAATTCTAGATCTTTTAATTGCGACCTTCTAACCCATTTGCAATTTGAATAGAGTTAATGGTTCCTTAACTGTATTCATCTAGGAGACTATGTTCCTAAATTATTTTTTCTCTAAGTAATTTTATTTCATGCTTTAACTTGATCTTCTTTATTTTTGTGCATTAATTATCACCTCGTGAACTCCCACTTTCTATTTTTGATCTTCTGGTGCCCCTACCGTAACTTGTATATTTGGAGTACAACACTAAACTTTTTCTCTCAACAAATTTCATATGTAAGACCTAGACGAGCCTACCTTCATGTAAATATATCATGTCCCACTAAAACACGTCTCCTTGTACACTATTTTCATGATATGACCTTCTGGTCAAAATGGCTAAGCTAATCCTTACCATGATACCGATATATTTTCGACCATGGATAGGGATTCAACCTCGACTCAAATCTTTCGACCCGATATGTGATTGTGTTCTACTAAATTCCTTAAATACTTTATCTTGATTGCTTGACCCATTGTCCCATCATACTATTAGTTTAACTCTTGTAAGTTGGATAGAATACCTCACCACCTAACAAACCTTTTTTCTTGTGAACCACATTGGTAAGTTCACTTTGACTATAAATTCAGAGGACCCTACCTTATCTAGTCTACCAAGCCATAAATGAGAAACACTAGGACAACTGTATAGGCCCAAACTTCGGGCGAGCCTTGATTTTAAAAGATCTTGGACTATTTAAAATTTTCTTCATCAGTACCTCCCTTGCTCATATTTTGACTATTTTATGCTGCTAACGTAGCTTCAGTTTTGCAAGCTTATTTCGTTATCAAGCTTGATCATGACATATTTTATTGGGTGCACCCACTAACATATTGTCTAATCAGAACCGGTGCATGTTGGTCTGATCAACCTATTGCACTTTGGTTCGCTTTTCATGTATTATTCTACGTGGATGGAGACATAGTTAAACTTGCCTTAGAGTCTCATCCGCGACAGCCTTGTCAATTCTCTTTTGAATTATTTTTGTCGCCTATGAACCCCGCATTCGTACTCAATAGCACCGTCTTTGAAACCTTTGTTGTTCTTGTCTTCTACTTATTTTGGAAAGACAAGGCACTGTACTTGCTAGATAGACTCAAGGTATCATCTTTGGTTGCCATATCAGTTATTTATACACGAAATGTAGATAACCACCGACCGACTCATGTGGCTATATCCTCGCCTTCAACTACTCCTCATTTTCTCAACCCTAGAATTATTATCATGTCCTTCCAATTATTTCTTGAGCACTCGAGGATGATTCTAATCGTTCGCTTAAAACAAACTCTCAACCAAGGCGATTACTCTCCAGTTTCTCCCCATGAACCACGTCTCCCAAATATCAAATTATACTCCTTGAACCCCCTAACACTTTGCTACTCTCTAATTTGGGTTATCAAAAATTTTGTTTCCTTCACTAGCAGCCCTTATTTATTTCCATAACCATGATATAATTTTGGATATATCGAGTCCACAATTTTCTAATGCATAGTTGTGTCGAACGCTGTTTCATCGACTCCCCCAAAATTTAACTGTATTTGGTATTGACAAACTCTTTCTATCCCCCAACCCTCTGTCCTATTAATCCTAAATTTCGAGGACGAAATTTTTGTAAGTTGGATACAATGTAAAATCCCTATTTTTTTAATTATTATTTTTAATTATTTTATTAGACTTAAAAATAAACTTTATGCAATTTATGATTTTTTTAATTATTAGAAATGACCTTAGCCATTGTTGAGTTTTGGAGCAAAAGGCGACCACAAATTTTGGCATGGAAGATGTAGCAGTGTGCTTTGACTAGTGTACTAGCCATGCTGGAGAAAGCTTAGCCATGGTGAAGACCAAACTAGGAAAATCAGGCCAAATTGCGATTTAACCTCCACCGATAAATTAATTATTTATTAATTTAATTTTTACCTTTTAAGTGATCCGGTTTGACCAATTCAGCCCGAACTGGGACCGGACCGAACCCAAGCCCAAGTAGGCCTGTGGTGTGACCAAATGTGGCCATGTAGGCATATTTTATGTACGTAAAAATTATTTTAGAATTTTATGTACAATTTCTAATTATTTAATTATTTGTACAATAATTGGTATTATTATAATATTTTACAAAATGGTACATTTTCTGGACCCGAATAAGGGTGTGTGGTACAGTCCACCCATTGGAGAAATTTTTATTATTTTATTAATATTAAAGTTATTTTGTGAATATTTAATAAATATGTTTATTGAGATGTTATTATTATCTTGAGTTGATTGAATTTATATATATATAGATATGTTTAAATATATTAAATATTTGGATTAGATAACATTTAAATTGTTATTTGGATTTTTATATATATTTATGGTGTATATGTATGGATATATACATATGCATATATAGATATAGATATATATATATATTTTTATATATATTTATGGTGTATATATATATATATATATATATATATATATATATATATATATATATATATATATATATATATATATATATATATATATATATATATATATGTATATATATATATTTTAAAGATTTTGAAAAGAAAAGAAAAGAAAAGAAATAAAAAAAATAAAAGGCAATGTGTGGTCGGCCCCACCTTGTTGGAACCGACCACACAAGTTAAAAGAATAAGCAGCAGCTGCTGCAACAAAAGTGGCGCCCCCCCTTTACAAGAAATAGCATGTTGGCCGACCCCTTAATTACAATAGCCTATTTAAGGCAAATTCCTCCATCTTCCTTCTTTCTATATATATACTCCTATCAAATTAAACCCTAAAATTTCTTCTACTTCCTCCTCTCTCCTCCATCATCTTCCTTCTCCTCGGCGTACGTGCCAGCCTTGCCGGAGCGACATCATCTCCGCCTCCCGATCGTCACGGCGACAACAACAATAATAAAACAACAGATTCCCACTTTAAGGTATCCCACTTCTCCGATCGATTTCTCTGTCAATTCTACTCCGATTTTCGATCCGTAAATTCGTGTAGAAAGCCCACATGACCCTCTTCGAGATCCCATATGAGGATTTCGATGTGACCATCCAACTTGCTCGAAAAATTGAGACGAAGTTGGAGAAAAACCACTTTTCTGAAATATTAAAAACTGTTGGAAAATACCAACTTGTCGGCCAATTTTCGTTCTGTACATTAAAATTTTGTAGAAACTAATTAAAGGAAATCAAAGACAACATAACCGAGATTGTAACGCACCTTCTTGATTCACTTTTCATCAAGTGTGTAAAAAGTTACACGTTAAAGTTTCACAAAAAATTATAAATTCTGTTTTGAAAAAGTAGAAAAACACCCGATACGGCGTACGCCCCGACAAACCGGGCGACGTGGTCGCGCACTATATGCATCGAAAGGCGCGTATGGATGTTGTCGACGTGTGAGAACTGACAGAACCCGATTTCGTTGCATATGCGCGACGAAATCAGTGCGTATCCGTCGAGATACCCCCGTATCGACCCTTTGCAAATTAAGTCACAACTTTGTGTACACTCATCAAATCGCGACGAAACTTGCGCCATTGGACTCAAAATATTTTTCTGGTCCTGTGAGCCAAGTTTGGTTCAATTCTGAGAAGGTTGATCGGGACGCCATTTTAGTGGGCCCACAATCCCACTCAACGGGCGATTTTGTGCACAGCCCACCAGAATCCAAAATTTGACATACCGTTGGATTCGTCCCATCAAAACAAATTTGTAGACATATAGTTTGACGACTTTAGAGACCGTAGGTACTGGCACATATTTCGGTACAAGGCGGTCCAACGACGGACATCATTTTGACCAAAAATTATGAAATTGCCCCTGTTTCAGAATTTAACTTTTGGATAGGTGTTTCCTAGGCATATCGTATATTCCAAACTCGTTCGTGATGTTTGTTGCAGCATCCAGAGTCATCTGCGGGATTTGGCTTTTCTTGCTTTTTTTATTTGTCGGTTCGAGCTACTGGATTATTCCCTTTTGCACATAACCTTAGGCAAGATACCTTGCCATTATACTATTTATATTCATTTGCATTTTATTACATATCACTGTTTATTTATTTCCAGTTCTTATAATTCTTGATTTACTGTCTGCTCACTGATATTAGATGTACTTTGTTATTATCCTTTGATTGCATATGGACCTAGAGTTAAGGGACCACCTTCTGTAGTATATCGCATACACCTTGACACAGTTGTACCACGAGGATGTGTGAGATGAGTAGCATGTAGAGGTTCTTGCGTGTGGGCTGATCCCCTATACGCATGCATTAGGGCTAACTGCTAATAGAGGCATGTTAGGAGAGTTAGCAGTTCGTAGAGGTATATGAGTCATGGATGTGACTCTGTTAGGCATTGGGTGGGAAGAACAGTTCCTTAACGTATGGGCCAAGTATGCACTTTCCTATTGCTGGTTATCTCCGCGAGAGATACGGTCCTGGATCCTGATACATGATTTACTGCTGGCCTCTGACATTCGATGATTGTAATGCTTTGAGGTCCCTGGTATCCGGATGGGGCCATCCCTGAGATTACTGCTCCTGAGCCAGAGTGCCCATGCGTTGAAGGTTTGTTCTTACTGCATAAACATATTAGATGGTTAGGTAACCCTCGTCAATGTCATATCACCCCGTTCCATTTGTAGCTTGGGACAATATCGCATCACGGTATAGTGTACTACCCCTTATCCTTGTTTGGTTGTAGGGGTAGTCTACTGTTTCGATGATGAGGTATTGGATCTTGTTACGAGTGGGACTATTTACTTTACTTTTGATTTATGACATGGTGTATATATTCAGTTATGTGGCATGTTCTTTATGTATCTTGTTACGTCCCTCTGAGGACCTGGTTATCTCTCCAGGTGTGTGCTTCTGTGATATTGCAGGTGTTCTAGCCGAGGCTGTGATCTTCTCCATCCTTTCGAAGATGATTGTACTTGGCCCGTCCTGTTATTTCATTTATTCCTTCTTGTACATTTTTGAGATAGTTGGTAGTGGACCTTGTCTCCGCCCAACTTTTGTACAAATTACCATACTGTGTTAATGTGATGACCATAGTTCGTATTACGTATTTGGGATACGTGTACATATCTGACTCGTATTGCATGTCTCCTGGCTTGGTTCGACTTGTTTGGGTTGGCTTGGTTCGGCTTGGGTTGCTTATTGGTTCATCATAAACTAAGGGGAGAACCCTTACCTACCACCACCATCCCCATTTATTAATCCCACTCTCTTCTCTCTCCTCATTATCACTTCAATAATTCTTCTTCTTCTTCATTTACTCCTCTCCACCTACACCCAAGAGCCCTAGGCAAGTGCAACTTGCTTCATGATGGATCTCAAGTTTTATTGTTCCATTCTCTTCTTTACATGATTATAAGCCTTTTTAGAACTTGGAGTTTTTGATTTTTATGGATAGATTCTTCTAGATCTACGTTGTAACTTGGGATTTCATGAGTTCATGGAGTTTTTCTTGGTTTTGAGCTACTAAAAATTGTTATTTTCGAAAACTAATAGTTCCATGAGCAAGAGCACGAAATTTCGTATGGATTTCGTTTTTGATTCACCTCATTTCAAGTTAAAATGAAGTTTTTATGGCCAAAACAAGTTTTCTGAATTTTTCATGTCTCATGAGTAAAATTTTACGCAGGGAACCCTGATATTGTGTATTTTACGCTGGATAGCATCCAGAATGTAAAATTTTACGCAAGAAATCCTGATATTGTGTATTTTACGCTAGATAGCATCCAGAATGTAAAATTTTACGCAGGGAACCCTGATATTGCGTATTTTACGCTGGATAGCATCCAGAATGTAAAATTTTACGCAGATAACCCTGATATTGCGTATTTTACGCTGGATAGCATCCAAAATATAAAATTTTACGCAGGGAACCCTGATATTGCGTATTTTACGCTGGATAGCATCCATAATGTAAAATTTTACGTAGAGAACCCTGATTTTGCATATTTTACGCTGGATAGTATCCAGAATGTGAAATTTTATGCAGAGAACCCTGATTTTGCGTATTTTACGCTGGATAGTATCCAGAATGTGAAATTTTACGCAGGGAACCCTGTTTATGCGTATTTTACGCTAGATAGTATCCAGAATGTGAAATTTTATGCTGAAACCCTCCCCTTTTGCGTATTTTACGCAGAATTGAATTTTTGACGTAAAAGTGCACAGAATGACTGTTTTTGCCAAGTTTAGCTATTTTCTAGCCAGAATTTCGAAAAACTTAAAACATGAAAGTTTTAGATCTTTGTCTTGCCTTTCCGAATATCTCTGGAACACCTCATTTTGAGTTCGTATGTGGAAGTTATGCCCCGTCTCCCCTGAGCCGCATGATTCCTCCACAACTCTTGTACCCTGTTTATATTTAGTTATTGCATATACGCTTATACCAGGTTAAATATTAATTTTTAAATATGTTCCATGACATAATGGTGACCCGTTGTGGTGCACTTTTGACAAATGATATGACATAATAGTGGCCCGTCGTGGCGCACTCTTGACAGTGAATTTGACTTGATATATATCTCGAATGTTGTTGCGACGGCTAGCATGTCATGACAGAATTGAATGACCTGGACACCGTGGGCGATTTTATTTGTACAAATAAACCAGTACTGTCTTGCATCATGTCTAGGATAGGGATCCCTGAGTACCACGGTCAGGGATACCTACAGTAATTGACTAAGGCTAATAAACTAGAATAATTCAGTAGACATGAAGAGATTCCCAGCTACAAGCAATCCCGTTATCTGGGCGCATTAAGTGGACTTGTAGCCTACCGACGAGTAGGGCACATTTCCAGCACACAGTCACGTGTTGCATTCTTCATAAACGGACATTCGACCTGGATAACCGGATGGTCTGCAGGGCTTGTGGCTGTTGGGATAATCCCATTGCATCTTGCTAATAACTAGGCCTGTGATAACCCTAGTTAGTTAAAAGTATCAAGCCGTACTCTTGATTGGCCGTGATTGATTGGATGGAGTTTATTCCAGCTTAGTCTTATCCTGATACTGTGCAAGATTGTGACATGACATAATTATTGATGCTTGTCTTAACAATAACGATCGGGAGTCCAGTTCTGTTCAGGCGAAGGGTTACAACCTCGGTCCTTGTTTGGTTTAAGGGTTGTAACCTGGCTCCCGGAGCAGTTCTATGTCCTCTCTTCATTTATTGTCTCATTGCAACCCCATGCCATGTTCGTCATATTTTACCTTACCTTAATACCATGATTATTTATACTGGCCTTAGCAATAAAGATCGGGGGTCCAGTTCTGTTCAGGCGAAGGATTACAATTCCGGTCCTTGTTTGGTTTAAGGGTTGTAACCTGGCTCCCGGAGCAGTTCTGTGTCCTCTCTTCGTTTATTGTCTTCATTGTACCAATAGTATTTGAGACGGGTTTTTATTCAGGTGAAGGGCTGCAACCCCGGTCTTTGTTTGGTTTAAGGGTTGTGACCTGGCTACTTGAATGGTTTTCTCGTACTCAGTTTACTGTTGTTATCTCTATTATTATCAGTTCTTTATTTATTGTCTTTAATATTCTATTGTGATATGTTGGTTTTAGTTCCTAAGTGAAGCCTCCTTTATGGCACTTGCTCTTTCTGGGGTCTGACCCAGCTGGTTTTGTATGGCCAGATATCGGAGCAGCACCAGAGGATCCACCTGTCTTCCAGCCAGATGGTGACCACCAGGCGTAACCCTGGCAACGAGTGGGTTTCTTTTTGTCCTCCCACTTTATTGTAAAAATTATTCTTTTGAGGCGTTTAGCCGGCGAGCACGTGTTAGCTCGTATTGCACATTTATTTACTGTCCGCCTACGGGCTGTAACATGATTGACAGATCCTAGGGTTGATCATGTATGACTGAACTCTTGCTAGTCTTGATATTTTGTACGACTAGCTTCATGATCATCCAATATATAATGTATGGGACGCCTTGGTATTATATATTTGGTGCTCTGACATCTTGTAACTATTATTGCTTGCTTGAGATTGAGACAATAGGCTGGTTCATGACCATAGGAGACTGTTGGCTTGCAGTTAAACCCTCATGTATCTAGACAGCCGAGACCGTATAGCGAGGTGGGTTGCACTTCAATATACGTAGCTGGCTATGTACGCCCCCGCTCTCCAGTATTCTGGTTCTGGGGCATTATATGGTTTAAGTGGTAGCCCATGCAGGTCTTGTAAATCAAGATATGTGGGGGTTTACCGAATAGATGTCTCAATCAGTACTCGCCCTTGATCTCTGCTCGTATCTTCTGAATCCCTGTAATCTTGACCTGATCACATGCTAGTATCGTTGATCTGTCCTAGTCCTTCCTTATTGTTCCTTATGTCGTCTTCTTCAGCGGTATTGTTCCTGGACCTGCCGATCAGCAAGACGGAGCACCTCTCGTAGACCAGCAGCAACCCGGAGATCAAGCCCAACATTCAGGAGTAGCCTCCAGAGTCATGCCTACTGGAGGAGAGCCACCAGTTCAGCCCGTCCAGCCTGCAGAGCCTGATGATGGCACTTTGGTGGGTCTCATGTAGCTCCCCTTCCCGAAAAAAAAAATTATTGAATTATTTTTTTTATTTATTTGATTTAAATGGTGATTTTTAGATTTTTATAAATAATTATTTGGTTAAATATTACGGTAGTAGACTTTAGCCATGGTTGAGTTTTGAAGTACCAGACGACTAGGAATCATGGCACGGGTAGTGTAGCAGCTTGCTTTGACTAGTGTTTAGCCATGGTAGAGGAATGCCAAGCCATAGGTGTGTCCTAACTAGTAAAACCAGGCCAAGTTGTGACATGACCATTATAAATAGTTTAATTATTTATTATTAATATTATTTGACTTTGTGTGACCCGGTTGTACCAAATTGGCCCGGACTGGACCCAAACCAAGCCCAAGCCCAGGTAGTCATGTAGTGCATCCCAAGACGTCCTTATAGACATGCATTGGTAGTAGTATTTTAATTCAGTAACCTAGTAGACGATTTTCACAAATTCTAGTTAAATATATATTATGAGTTCTTGATATTAAATAATGTTTATTGATAATTTAGTAAATAATTTTCTTTAACAAATATTTTGGATTTTATGGGATTTATCTAAGTTATATATATATTCCTGTGTATATATATAGGAGTATATTTATAATATATAAAAATTAGGCTTTATATATATATATATATATATATATATATATATATATATATATATATATATATATATATATATATATATATATATATATATATATATATATATATATATATCTATATAATGTCACTGTGTTTTATTTGTTGAATTTTGGTATATAAATTAAGAATTGAATTTCAAATATTAATATTACCTAATATTTATTTCTCGTATTTGTGGTATCTATGGTATATGTGTATATGTCACTATACATATATATAAATACACACACACACACACACACACACACACACACACACACACACACACACACACATATATATATATATATATATATATATATATATATATATATATATATATATACCTATGTATATATCTACTTAAATTGTATTAAAGGAATAATATATATATTATTATGTAAGTGTATATACATATATACATGTATACATATATATATCTATATAGAATAAAGTAGACCAGCAACCCAGCCCATTCCAGCCGGCCTAGCAAAGCCCATCAGCTTCCCCACAAACCCAAGCCAGCTGCTCATTGTAAACCGAGTGAAATTGACCCGACTCTATTTTTTTTAACAGCAGTACATAGGTATAGATAGAAGAGAGAACGAGAGAGATTTATCTCGAAAAAAACCTAAACCTAACTACTCCTCCACCACGCCTGCGGCGACCCCGACCCTGCGCGTCCAATCGTCGCCAGAGCCACCGCCGCGTGCGACCAGAGCCGCCGGAGGCGCGCGCACGGGGCAAAGCAGAGATGCAACAGCAGCAGCATCGGGTTTCAAATGTGCCACTTTACAGATCCAGTCCTTCCCCATCGATTAATCGTTTTCCCTTCCAATTGATTTTTTGAATCACAACATATACACCTAGAAACCTTGCTAATTAATTTGTATAGGATCAGATTCGATTAGACACTAAATCGAATCAAAATCTTGAGAGAAAAAAACTGTAGAATTGACACTGGAATTTCAGTTTCGAACCCCCGATTGGAAGAACAATAGCTGTCACGATATTAGGAATTCTAGAAATCCAATTGAACAAATTCTTAGACAACCTATAGGGCTTCATAACCCTTTTCGTAGATTTGGATTTCATCGACCGTGCGTCGAGAAATCAGATTTCCAAAACCAAGAAAAACCTGTTTTCGAAATAGTAAAATTTCAATAAAATCTTCGATACGACGTGCGTCCTGCCAATCCGGGCGACGTGGTCGTGAACCGAAGGCATCAAAAGGTGCTTAACGGCTTCGTGGTCGTGTGGGCTTTGACGGAATTCAAATTGGTCGCGTGTGCGCGACGAATTTGATGCGTATCCGTCGAAATTCACCGTATCGGACTCTGTGCAAGTTTCCCAATTACTTTGTGCACGTTCGTCAGATCGAGACAAAACTTGTGCCAACAGGACCGTGTCATTTTTCTGATCCTGTACGCCAAGTTTGGTCTGTTTCTGAGACAGTTGATGAGATCGCCGTTTTGCGGGCCCTACGGTCTGACTCACCGGGTAATTTTGTGCACGGCCCACCGAAATCCAACTTTGGACATACGGTTCGGTTCGTATCGGAAAACCGGATCCGTAGACATATAGTTTGACGACTTTAGAGACCATTGACTCTGGCATACTTTTCGGTACAAAGCGGGTCCAACGACGGACACCGTTTTTGTCCGAAATTACCGTTTTGCCCCTGTGTCTAGAATTGGACTTAAGGAGAAGCAATCCTAGCTAATTTTACTATTCTGAGAATGTTGGCAATGTCTGTATTAGCTTTCGGAGACAGTTGTGATGATTTGGACTTTACGGCTCACATGTTGACTATATTTTGTGGGATCTGTGTGCAACCTCCAGGCAAGTATACCTTGCCTCCCTCTACAGTTATTTTCATGCTTATAGTACACCTGTTGTAGTATGTTATCTTTAGTTACCTTAGTTGTTATAGATTTATATGATATCGCGTTTACCAGTTTATTGTCTTGCTTGTATATCAGTATTTCATGACTTGATAGTGTAGTTATACCAGGCTTGTTTACGTCATGGATCATGATAGAGTTGCCCTTACATGTGTCATGACTGAGTTGTACCGTGTCTTCACCTGTGTCTTGACTGAGTCGTGTCTGTAAGTATGTGTGAGTGAACTGCTATTCCTTTATCTTTCCCACAACCTGCGAGTCCACACACGGGGCGAGGGTTGTCCTTTGCACCTGCGAGTCCACATATGAGGCGAGGGTGACTTGTCTTGAAACTGACCTGCGAGTCCACATTCGGGGCGAGGGTTGGTATTCCATTGATCTTCCAGCAATTCATTTATGCATAGTTGTTTCCGTATCCGTGTTCATAGTTACCTGTCAGTAGCCACATGTCAGTCTCATGTCTAGTTCCTGTTTATACCCTGGTTATATTATTACATGATTAAATTGTTAGATAGGCATGTTTTATGTATCTTGCTAGTCCTCTGAGGACCTGATGATCTCTTCAGGTTTAGCGACTACATGGAGTTAGTTAGCAGAGCGGGATGGTAGAGGATTACGATGTATGATACAGGTATTTGCTTGTGATATTTCTTTTATATCTTCTCGTGCTTTTATATTCCGTACCATGTTATATTCTGCTTATTTATAGACTCATATCTTTCTTGGGGTCTAATCGGACAATATGCTAATGGGCTGCAGACCATGACCCATAATTGTTCATTCTTGTTTTATTTGATTCTTGTGGATTGAGATACAGTTTAGATTAGACATGATACCCATGACCTTGACAGCTTATACGTACTCGTGTCGGGCTGGAGTCCGCTCGATACGTAGCTGGCTTGCTCACGAGCTCGCGTCCGAAAAGTGGGTGCGGGTCGTGACGAGTTTTTGTGGTGGCCCATGCAGGTCAGAGCATATCGTACCGGTTACGTAACTGTACTGGTACGAGCCTGCGACTATGACTAAACCTTAGAGATCTCAATCCACACTGCCTTGAAAATTCTCTTAGAAATTCTCTACGTTCTTGAAATTCTATATTTTCTCTCAATTATTCTTCCTTGCTTTTTCGAACCATTGATTCTCGTCCCTTCCTATTTCGGGGTGACGAATGATCGTGCTGTCTAGGATTTACTAAAAAATCTTAAATTATAGTATAATATTGTATGATTATTGAGTTTTGGTTGTTTATAGATATGAAGGATTATAGTTGGCATATGCCTAGATATCTGCCGGTAGAATTGTTAGCAACTAGTTATGAGACCATAAGATTTTAGTGACCGTATTCTGAGGAGTAGTGTGACCAAAGGTGGGTAGAAGTCCTCGAGGCTTCCTAGTTAGAAAATGATTAGGCGGAGGATATAAACTATGTTTGAGGAATTAAAATTGAGGAGATTAAGGTAATAGTAGACTTTGAATTTTAAGAAATAGTCATGAATTGGAATTTCGAGGACGAATTTATTTTTAAGGTGGGTAGATTTGTAGCTCCCCTTCCCGGAAAAAAAATTGTTGAATTATTTTTTTATTTATTTGATTTAAATGGTGATTTTTATATTTTTATAAATAATTATTTGGTTAAATATTACGGTAGTAGACTTTAGCCATGGTTGAGTTTTGAAGTACCAGACGACTAGGAATCATGGCACGGGTATTGTAGCAGCGTGCTTTGACTAGTGTTTAGCCATGGTAGAGGAATGACAAGCCATAGGTGTGTCCTAACTAGGAAAACCAGGCCAAGTTGTGACATGACCATTATAAATAGTTTAATTATTTATTATTAATATTATTTGACGTTGAGTCACCCGGTTGTACCAAATTGGCCCAGACTGGACCCAAACCAAGCCCAAGCCCAGGTAGTCATGTAGTGCATCCAAAGACGTCCTTATAGACATGCATTAGGTAGTAGTATTATAATTCAGTAACCTAGTAGACGATTATCATAAATTGTAGTTAAATATATATTATGAGTTCTTGATATTAAATAATATTTATTGATAATTCAGTAAATAATTTTCTTTAACAAATATTTTGGATTTTATGGGATTTATCTAAGTTATATATATATTCCTGTGTATATATATATATATATAGGAGTATATTTATAATATATAAAAATTAGGCTTTATATATATATATAATGTCACTGTGTTTTATTTGTTGAATTTTGGTATATAAATTAAGAATTGAATTTCAAATATTGATATTACCTAATATTTATTTCTTGTATTTGTGGTATCTATGGTATATGTGTATATGTCACTATACATATATATATATATATATATATATATATATATATATATATATATATATATATATATATATATAAATACACACACACACGCACACACACACACACACACACACATATATATATATATATATATATATATATATATATATATATATATATATATATATATATATATATATATATATGTGTGTGTGTGTGTGTGTGTGTGTGTGTGTGTGTGTGTGTGTGTGTGTATTTATATATATATATGTATAGTGACATATACACATATATATATATATATATATTTTTATTACACATATATATATATACCTATGTATATATCTACTTAAATTGTATTAATGGAATAATATATTTATTATTATGTAAGTGTATATACATATATACATGTATACATATATATATATCTATATAGAATAAAGTAGAACCCAGCAACCCAGCCCATTCTAGCCGGCCTAGCAAAGCCCATCAGCTTTCCCACAAACCCAAGCCAGCTGCTCATTGCAAACCGAGTGAAACTGACCCGACTCTGTTTTTTAACAGCAGTACATAGGTATAGATAGAACAGAGAACGAGAGAGATTTATCTCGAAAAAAACCTAAACCTAACTACTCCTCCATCACGCCTGCGGCGACCCCGACCCTGCGCGTCCAATCGTCGCCGGAGCCACCGTCGCGTGCGGCCAGAGCCGCCGGAGGTGCGCACGCAGGGCAAAGCAGAGACGCAACAGCAGCAGCATCGGGTTTCAAACGTGCCACTTTACATGTCCAGTCCTTCCCCATCGATTAATCGTTTTCCCTTACAATTGATTCTTTTGAATCACAACATATATATGTAGAAACCTTGCTAATTATTTTGTATTGGATCGGATTCGATTAGACACTAATTCGAATCGAAATCTCGAGAAAAAAAACTGTAGAATTGATACTGGAATTTCAGTTTCGAACCCCCGATTGGAAGAACAATAGCTGTCACGATATTAGGAATTCTAGAAATCCAATTGAACAAATTCTTGGACAACCTATAGGGCTTTATAACCCTTTTCGTAGATTTGGATTTCATCGACCGTGCGTCGAGAAATCAGATTTCCAAAACCAAGAAAAACCTGTTTTCGAAATAGTGAAATTTCAATAAAATCTTCGATACAACGTGCGTCCCGCCAATCCGGGCGACATGGTCGCGAACCGAAGGCATTGAAAGGTGCGTAACGGCTTCGTGATCGTGTGGGCTTTGACGGAATTCAAATTGGTCGCGTGTGCGCGATGAATTTGATGTGTATCCGTCGAAATTTACCGTATCGGACTCTGTGCAAGTTTCCCAATTACTTTGTGCACGTTCATCAGATCGAGAAAAAACTTGTGCCAATAGGACCGTGTCATTTTTCTGGTCCTGTACGCCAAGTTTGGTCTGATTCTCAGACAGTTGATCAGATCGTCGTTTTGCGGGCCCCACGGTCCGACTCAACGGTTGATTTTGTGCACGTCCTGCCGAAATCCAACTTTGGACATACGGTTGGGTTCGTATCGGAAAACCGAATTCGTAGACATATAGTTTGACGACTTTAGAGACCATTGACTCTGGCACGCTTTTCGGTACAAAGCGGGTCCAACGACGGACACCGTTTTTGTCCGAAATTACCGTTTTGCCCCTGTGTCCAGAATTGGACTTAAGGACAAGCAATCCTAGCTAATTTGACTATTCTGAGAATGTTGGCAATATCTGTTTTAGCTTTCGGAGACAGTTGTGATGATTTGGACTTTACGGCTCACCTGTTGTCTATATTTTGTGGGATCTGCGTGCAACCTCCAGGCAAGTATACCTTGCCTCCCTCTACAGTTTATTTTCATGCTTATAGTACACCTATTGTAGTATGTTATCTTTAGTTACCTTAGTTGTTATAGATTTATATGATATCGCGTTTACCAGTTTATTGTCTTGCTTGTATATCAGTATTTCATGACTTGATAGTGTAGTTATACCAGGCTTGTTTACGTCATGGATCATGATAGAGTTGCTCTTACCTGTGTCATGACTGAGTTGTACCGTGTCTTCACCTGTGTCTTGACTGAGTCGTGTCTGCAAGTATGTGTGAGTGAACTGCTATTCCTTTGTCTTTCCCACAACCTGCGAGTCCACACACGGGTCGAGGGTTGTCCTTTGCACCTACGAGTCCACATATGGGGCGAGGGTGACTTGTCTTAAAACTGACCTGCGAGTCCACATTCGGAGTGAGGGTTGGTATTCCATTGATCTTCCAGCAATTTATTTATGCATAGTTGTTTCCGTATCCGTGTTCATAGTTACCTGTCAGTAGCCACATGTCAGTCTCATGTCTAGTTCCTGCTTATACCCTGGTTATATTATTGCATGATTAAATTGTTAGATAGGCATGTTTTATGTATCTTGCTAGTCCTCTGAGGACCTGATGATCTCTTCAGGTTTAGCGACTACATGGAGTTAGTTAGCAGAGCGGGATGGTAGAGGAATACGATGTATGATACAGGTATTTGCTTGTGATATTTCTTTATTATTTTTTCGTGCTTTTATATTCCGTACCATGTTATATTCTGCTTATTTATAGACTCATATCATTCTTGGAGTCTAATCGAACAATATGCTAATGGGCTGCAGACCATGACCCATAATTGTTCATTCTTGTTTTATTTGATTCTTGTGGATTGAGATACAGTTTAGATTAGACATGATACCCATGACCTTGACAGCTTATACGTACTCGAGTCGGGCTGGAGTCCGCTCGATACGTAGCTGGCTTGCTAACGAGCTCGCATCCGAAAAGCGGGTGCGGGTCGTGACATCTCATCAGGTTACTATTAGCCTCCCAGGATCGTCGAGGAGATGCCTTGCACCAGGCGGTGGCAGACGCTTTGACCAGAGGAGGTCATCAGGGTAATAGCACAGCCAACAGCTTCAAGCGCTTGAACCCTCCCTTCTTCGACGACAGTGAAGATGCGATCGCTGCATATGCATGGCTTTAGGACACAGAGGTGATTCTAGAAGCAGCCAGGACTCCAGAGAACAAGAAGGTGGCCGTGGTGCACCTACAGCTATTGGATCTTGTCAGCAGCTGGTGGGCAGCGCTGGTCATTGGATTAGTGGCCCCTATTGCCTGGACAGTATTCAGGGAGAGATTCCAGACCAAGTATTTTGATGCTGTGGCTCGGTATGATCTACAGACGAGGTTCACCAATCTGAAGCAGATGGGCAGGACGGTCGATGGATATGCGACCGAGTTCTCCAGGCTTAGTCGGTTTGCTCCCACCTTAGTGGCGACCGAGTTCGATAGAGCCCAGCAGTTCCAGCAGGGGCTCCACCTAGATATTTTGTTGGCAGTGGAGCAGTTTGAGCATCAGACCTTTGATGCAGTACTGAGGGCAGCCCGGAGGCATGAATATACCTCCCAGAGGATCGTGGATAGGACCGGAGGTCGGAAGCGATCCCATAGCCAGATGAACCAGTCGTCAGCCCCAGCCCCGACAGCCAGGGCTTTGACCATTGGAGCTCCGAGGCGGGTGGCCTCAGTGACGTCGGTTCAGTATTCCACCCCGACGCACCCTTAGCAGCAGAAGCAGAAGCAGTCTTCCGCAGTAGAATGTTCACACTGCGGGAAGCCAGGACATGTGGTATCAGAGTGTCGCAGAGCACAGGGTTTATGCTTGGTTTGTGGTGCCCCGGACAACAGGGTTGGGAACTGCCCGAACAGGGGGAGTTCATCGGCCTTCTCTAGTCCTTCAGTTAGAGGACCAGCACCAGTCTAGCTAGGGGTGAGCATTTGACGGTCTGAACCAAAAAAATCGACCGAACCGGACCGAAATGAGTATTCGGTTCGGTTTTTTTCATAACCGGTTCGAAATTCGGGTCTGGAAAAATTGAAGTTCGGGTTTCGGATCGGATTACGGTTTTGGGTTTTATGGGCCGACCCGAACCGAAACCCGAACTAAACTAATAAAATTACCAGTTTACCCCCCATGTTATATAAAAGCAAAAAAACCCTAATTTTTTTTCTCATCTCTTATTCACATTTTACTCAGCCAAAAAACCCTAACTCCTCTCCTGCCGGCGGCACAAGCTCGGTCGCTGAGCCTGAGCCGATCCGCTCTCTCCTCCCGCTCCGGCGCTCCGATCTCTCCTCCCCCGCCGCTGCTCCCTCCTACTCCGACGATCTGCCCCCATTTTCAGAGAGACAAGGGTTGTCCTCTCCCAAACCCTAATATCTAGATCTCGTCATCTCGTGGTGAGCAAACGGTCGAGACAAGGGTTTTCCTCTCGATGACAAACCCTAATCTCTAGATTTGTGGCTCTGTTCATCTGTTGGTGTCCCTGACTAGGGTTTTCCTCTTCCGAACCCTAATCTCAACATTTGTGGCTCTATTCATCTGTAAGTTATATTTTTTTATTAATTTATATGTTGTGGATGAGTTTGTTTTTATTTAGATTAATTTACAATGTTTCAGTCATGATGATTTATTTTGTTGTATTTATTCCTTGACAGATTTGTGAAGTATGAACTATATACTCGGTTGATCGGTTCTGACCTTCTATTTCTCAAATCTCAGTGTCATATTATCACTCTATCAATGGTATAAAATTTATCCTATGTTTATGTTTATTTTTCTATTAATCTATGAACTATTAATCTGTTTATTAATCTGTGAACTATTAATCCATGAACTATTAATTTGTTTATTAATCTGTTTATTAATCTGTTTATTAATCTCAGTTTATTAATCTGTGAACTATTAATCTGTTTATTAACCTGTTTATTAATCTGTTTATTAATCTCAGTTTATCTGTGAACTATTAATCTGTTTATTAATCTCAGTTTACTGTTTATTAATCTGTTTATTAATCTCAGTTTATTAATCTGTGAACTATTAATCTGTTTATTCACATGTTTATTAATCTGTTTATTAATCTCAGTTTATATGTGAACTATTAATCTGTTTATTAATATGTTAATCTGACTGTCTATTAATCTAACTGTTTATGGGTAAGCGTATTAGCGTAGGACTATTTATTTAGATTTCTTAATTGCTTCAACATGTTGAATCATGTCAAATAGCCAATAGGTTGGGTAAGGGTTAGATAGCTTAGGTTACTCACTTAATTGTGTGATGTTTAATAGGTAGCACGAAACCAATCAATGACAACAACTTCATATTCATGCAATGTGTGTATTTTTTTATATACTTGTAACGTGCGTATTTTTTCATAATTATTCAACGTGCGTATTTCTTCATATTCTTGTATATTTTAGATGTCGCAAGAAGGTGATCCTCTTCAACCGCCAACTAGTTCTCAAGCCACTAATGATCCACTTTCGAATTCTAGTACGAGGCTTCGTATCACTAGAAAACCTATGAAAAAGGGAGCTCCGCATTGGGTAGATTTTGAAGAATTTTGTGATGCGGAAGGTCGTCAAAAAGCTAGTTGCAAGCACTGTGGCAAGGAATATTATTGTCATAATAAATTAAATGGGACAAGTAATGTTAAAAATCATTCGAACACATGTCCGGTGAACCCAAAAAATTATGATTCTAAACAATCAATACTCAACTTGCAGTCGAATGCTAAAGGAACGGATAAAGTGTTAACTAGTTGGAAATTCTAAAAATTATGGAGAAAGCTTAGTCTTAGGTATATAGGGTCGTTCGATATCCTGGAGCGAGTAGGAGATGTGTCCTATCGTCTCGCTCTTCCGCCGTCTCTGAGTGAGGTGCATGACGTGTTCCATGTATCCCAACTACGATGGTATATCCCGGACCTGAGCCATATCTTGGATCATTCGGAATTGGTTGTTAGTACCAACCTTTCGTATGAGGAAAGGCCCGTGTCCATATTGGACCGGAGAGAGAAGATACTCAAAAACAAGACTATCAAGTTAGTCCGAGTTGCTTGGGGTCATCACTCTTTGGTAAGTCAACGTGGGAGCGTGAGGATGATATCCGATCGCGATATCCTGACCCGTTTGACTCGTGAGGTACAATATCCTCATGCCTTCGATTCCTGGCTTGCATGAATAATTGCTAGACTAGTATAGCTTGCCTGTGATTAGTATAGCTTGTCCTTGCATCTCTAGCCTCTTGATTAAATTTCGAGGACGGAATTCTTTTAAGGTGGGTAGAGTTGTGATGACCATAGTTCGTATTATGTATTTGGGATACGTGTACGTATCTGACTCGTATTGCATGTCTCCTGGCTTGGTTCGGGGTTGGCTTGGTTCGGCTTGGGTTGCTTATTGGTTCATCATGAACTAAGGGGAGAACCCTTACCTACCACCACCATCCCCATTTATTAATCCCACGCTCTTCTCTCTCCTCATTATCACTTCAATAATTCTTCTTCTTCTTCTTCTTCATTTACTCCTCTCCACCTACACCCAAGAGCCCTAGGCAAGTGCAACTTGCTTCATGATGGATCTCGAGTTTTATTGTTCCATGCTCTTCTTTACATGATTATAAGCCTCTTTAGAACTTGGAGTTTTTGAATTTTATGGATAGATTCTTCTAGATCTACGTTGTAACTTAGGGTTTCATGAGTTCATGGAGTTTTTCTTGATTTTGAGCTACTAAAACTTGTTATTTTCGACAACTAATAGTTCCATGAGCAAGAGCATGAAATTTCGTATGAATTTGGTTTTTGATTCACCTCATTTCGAGTTAAAATGAAGTTTTTATGGCCAAAACAAGTTTTCTGAATTTTTCATGTCGGCTGAGTAAAATTTTACGCAGGGAACCCTGATATTGTGTATTTTACGCTGGATAGCATCCAGAATGTGAAATTTTACGCAGGAAACCCTGATATTGCGTATTTTACGCTGGATAGCATCCAGAATGTAAAATTTTACGCATGGAACCCTGATATTGCGTATTTTACGCTGGATAGTATCCAAAATGTAAAATTTTACGCAGAGAACCCTGATATTGTATATTTTATACTGGATAGCATCCAGAATGTAAAATTTTACGCATAGAACCCTGATTTTGCGTATTTTATGCTGGATAGTATCCAGAATGTGAAATTTTATGCAGAAAACCCTCATTTTGCGTATTTTATGCTGGATAGTATCCAGAATGTAAAATTTTACGCAGGTGTCACGACCCGCACCCTAGAGTAAGGGCACGAGACGTGGGTACGTCCAGCCTACACTGCAGTGTCGACGGTAGAATGCTGTCCTAGGTCAACAATCATCTAGCAATATATCTCTAAACAGTTTATACTCCCCGAATGGGGGTGACATAGCAGTAAAACTCAATCACAACTAAGAAAGAGATAGCACGATATGAAATAGAACTCAAGGAAATAAATAGATGAAAAGTAGTCTAAGATAATCCCAGCAATATCCAGAAGTACATGGTCTCAGATACAGAATGAAAGAATATATACAACTCTGAACTCCAAATAAAGTCTAGCTAAAACATGCCTCAAGACTACATAAAAGAAGATAAGCCTAACTAATCTAGTCTAGGCAATCGGGGTGATATCCTCAGCTAGGGCTGGGTCCTCCTGAGGGTCCAGCTCGCAGGTGTCATCTAAGGCTGCCCCGTAGTAAGTATCCAGGCAGGCCTCCTCCTCGTCCTCTGTAATATTTTCAACAGGTCCAGTCAGGACAGGAGCGAGTACAGTACATCTCAACAGTTCATAGCAGGTTAGAAGATATAATCATGCAGTAAAGTAAGATACAAGTACTGAAAGAAGTGCAGTATGTAAACAGAGAGAGAAAGTTGTAATAGAAATATCTACTATAAATAGAGAACTAACATGTGACTAGTGAGTCAGAGTACAATATAGACATGTAAATGGCATAGGAGATTCTGATGCTACACTATGGAAGAGATTCTGATACTACACTACTTAGATAGTATTCACATGTCTACTTCTACTCCCCCGTACCCCCAATCAGTACACAAGGATCCAAACAGGTTATGTTATGATTCTATGTAATAGCCCCCGAAGGGTGGTACATAGTAGTCCCAAGAATAGAGATTCTAGGAGATTCTAGGATACCCAGTAAATAGGATAAGAGATTCTAGGAGACTCTGTGATCATAAGGGTATATGTCACAAGTGATCAAAAAACCTGTGAAGCATTGTGATACGTCATGTAAGTGAAACGCACAGAACATGTAGTACCCGATGCTCCCTAAGGATAACATCTCAAGAAGGGATCCGTATAGTACCAATTCGTGTAACCAACGTGACAGTACAAGTAAAGTAATTTAATACAGGAAATAATTCTAAGCAGGATATGTAACTCCCAAAATCATGTTTGGTAAATTTTAGGATTTTTCTAATTTTTCTTGAATTTAAATATTGTTTCTTACAAAAACCTAATTTCGATCGAATAAGTAAATTTGATTTTCTACTAAAACAATTAAATTCCATTTCTTAACCTGATTTTATTTTATTATTGGTTGATGTGATTTATTAAAATTTCGATGGATATGATTGGATTTTTGTTTTAGCATTGGTTATTTTCCTTGTATGGTAATAAGAATTCTGATTTCCTGTTAACTTAGTTGGCAGGAGTAGTTTAACTAATAAGTTTAAATAATTTAATCATGTATATTTTTACTATGGGTAATAAAGATCATATTTTCCTTAATAATAAATTCTGGAGTTCTTTATTTTATTCTTCAACTATTATTTCTATGGGCCTTAATTCTGGTCATTCTAATTAATTAGGAGATTAACTAATTGTTTTGAAATTTGAAATTCTTTTAACTATCTGTTTTGAAATTCTATGGAAAGAATATTTGATTTTCGAAATTCCATTGTTTTTGGAAATTCTGTTTGAAAACTGTTGGTTTTGAATTTGAAATCTTTTTGGTAACTACTTATGTTTGAAACCTTTTGATATTTGATTTTTGGAAAATAGCTTTGAAGTTTTGAATTTTTAAATCTGTTAGAATCTTATTGGAATTCTGTTACAGGTTATTCTAAATTACCCCTAGATCTATATTTAATTACTGCCACTGCCACTGACTTATCACCCCCAGATCTACCCTAATTTACCTACACTGTCATTCATTACTACACTATAAATAATATTAAAATTTTACACACAGTCCAATGTTCTGACACTCTCTCTCTATACGTCACTCTCTCTCTCTACGATTTCTCTCTCATCTCTCTCTCTCTCCTCTCTGGAAGAGGCTGAGCCGAGCCCCGCTGTGCGCCACCGCCAGCTGACCGGAGCGCCACCGCAGTCTCGCTCGAAGCAGTATCGAGCTGTCTCCTCGACTGCCGCGCCCTGACGACCGCAGCCTCGACTGTTATACTAGATCTCGAAGACAGCGCTGTCTTGGAGACCGCGCCACCGCCATTAGCGTCGACCTAGGGGAGCACGCCATCTCGACTGCAGAGTCGCATCGACCTCTGCGCTGACCCTTCGAACAGCCGCCGTCCCTTCGAGAAGCGTGCCACCGCCATCAGCTCAGCCACCTCGGCTGCAGCGCCAGGCGTCGAGTTTCGCACCGAGCCGAGGAGACCCCGTCGCCGCCTCGAAGTCGGTACAGAGGCCAGATCCGTCGCTGGAGCGCCACCATCTCGCCGTCGGAGCTGTCCTTCACCGTCGCGCCTGGATCCACCGTCTGGAGCCGGGGATCGACATCCCCGACCGGCCGGTGAGCCTTCGTCATCATCTTCTCGAACCCTCTCTTGTTCTTTTAGGGTTTTTGATCTAGATCTAAGGTTTGTGGTGGAGAAGAAGAGTGGTTGGGGTTCTGACCTAGAAATTAGGGTTAGGGTTCTTTGGGGATAAGCTCGAGTATAGATCTAGAACATTCGGATCTAGGGTTTGTAGTTGGGTCTGAGGAAGGAGATGACGGGGAAGATGGACGGCTGGGGAAGATGACCTAGATTCTAGGGTTGTGATTTGGGGATTTGTTTCTGGAGTTCGGGATTGGGAACCTAGGGTTTCAGCGAGAAAGAAGAGGATGGATTTAGGGTTTCGGGTTAGGGTTGAAGAGCTGTGGAAGACCTTAGGGTTAGGGTTTTCGGCCATGGAAGGTTTCTAGGAAGACGAGGTGGAGCGGGGTGGCTGGTTCGCCGGAGAAGAAAGGTTAGGGTTTTTCCAGCCATGGGAGACCAGAGGAAGCTTTAGGGTTTTCCTAAACCGAGAGGAGGAAGATGGGGTTGAAGGAGACGAAGCCTCTTGCCGGAGACGGAAGTCTTCGCCGGAGAAGACGAGAGCTTTCCCTAAGTCTCTGACTGGTTCTGGAAATTTCGAGTGAATGGTGAGAGGAGAGAGAAAGGTCATGGGTTTTTATGTTGAAGAGCGGGCCGGGTTTCTGGGCCATAAGGCCGGGCTGGAGTTGGGCTGATTTAGTTTAGAAATAATTAAGATTTATTTTGTTTATCTGTTTTTTTATCAGTGAATTAGTTAGGACTGTGGGCTCAGGAGTATAGAGCTGGGTAACAGTAAGGGAATGGGCTGATTGGGTTAAGGAAATTAAGGTTAATTGTTAATGAACTGAGCTGGGCTGGGCTGTATTGTTGGGCTGACTGTGGTTGAGTATAGAATATATGGGTTTTATTTGGAGGTTGAGTATGGGCCAGGATTTTGGGCTCTTGATTATTCATAGTTATTATAATTTTAGATATTCTTTAAAGACCTTATATTAATTTTGATAAAATGATTAGTGCCTATAATAAATATTGTTAGCAATAATATTTAATATCATTTTATCTAGTATTTAGTTAGCCTAAATATATAGTTAGTTATTATTGTTATTATATGCTCTAGTATTTTCTTGCTATATTATTTTAGGAAACGTTTCTAAAACATTATATGGTTATAATAATTTCTATTATGATCTAAATTTCATAATCCTGATTTTTACTAAGTATTATATTAAATAAATATTTTAAAAGATTTTAACCCTAAAATGTTATTTGAAGACATTTTGTATAACAAAAACTATATAGCTATATCAATAAATATTTTCCTATAAGTTAAATAAATAGTTTCTTAGTTAAAGTTTTAGCAGTTATCATATCTAGCTAATTGTCATTATTCAAAAAACCCTAAATAACTTGTACAAATATAACAGGTGATTCACTACAACCATGCAGTACTATCATCATGCAACCAAACCGAGACAAGTACATTCTATGGTTTTGATCAGTGCATTTTCTTGTTCTTTATTGCTGACACACTGTGACACGTTCATGATCTTTTCTGGCTTGTTCTTTCATGATCTTACTTGTATCTTGGGGTGGGGGAAATACTCTAGATATGTGACCAAACCCGGCTACTTATTCATGATCTTTAGCTTAGGCCTCGCACAGTGCACGCGGGTCCTAAGCCGTACCATTACATGATCTTTCAGGATCTTTCATGTTCTTTCATGATCTTACCCATAGCCGGTCACATATCATAGAAGTATTTCAAATTTATAAAACACATGTTCAGGATTTTGTTCTTACATTAGTTTCCTATGATCTTGATCTTGATTTTAGCTATAGTCGTGATCTTCCTGCATCTTTACATAGTCATGATCTTTCATGTATCTTTATAGCAGTAGTTCATGTTCTTCCTTTTCTTTACATATCTTGTTCTTCTTGTTCTTTCAGCATTTACTTTCCATATCATGATGTTATTGTTCATTACCTAGAACTGTGCTTTCCTCCGCTCCTGAATAGGATATGTTGCAGGTGAGATGGAGGCCTTGTGCGATACTTACTATGGTCAGGATATTGCTTTTCCTGCTGAGCCAGCTGGAGCTGCTTGTGACCTAGAGGCTGCAGAAGCCTAGAGTTTTATTTAGCTTTTCCTATTATTCCATGTATTGACTAGTAGACTATTTTCATTAGTTTGAATGTAATAATTTAGATATTGTACTTTACTCTGGTTGGGACACATATATATAGATGCTGTGATTTCATTCATGTTCATATTATCTGGTTAGTTTCCCTAGATTGGTACAGCTTACTTTGTTGTGTCTAACAACAAAGGCTGGGCGTGTCCGACTCGTATCCGATTATTCGGGAGCGGGTCGTGACATGTTTTTAGTGGTGGCCATGCAGGTCCATCCTAATGGTACCTAGGTCTTAGCGTACTATTGGGGGACTTGATTACACTAGGGAAACTTGATCACAGCATAGGAAAATCGGGAAATAAGGGTATATCAAGTATATCAGGTGTATCAGGTATTTTAATATTCTATAAACACTTGTTGTATGTAGGTCTAGGTTATTTTAATAGTTTTCTGTTTTGCAGATAGTTCAAAAGCATGCGACACCAGATCTGTCAATTCACCTGCACTTGACGGTTCCGAGCTTCCACTACGTTCTATCACTCTACTATCCCCATGGGTAGTACGTAGTTGGCGGAGACGTCTGAAGAGTCCCTTGACAACCAGAGGAAGCAGGCCACCCTTTCCAAGTCAGACTTGTGGATACACTCTCCGAGCCAGGAAGGACTTCTGAATTCCAGACTCTCAGACACTTAGATTTTTCGACACCGAGCGCATATCTTACACCAAAGAGCAGATCGATAACCTGGAGTTACCACTGAAGATCACCCAAGTTTCTGAGGACCCGACTTCTCTGAAGATTAGAGCCACCTGCCAGGAGATCCAGAATATAGCACAGGCAATAGGACACAACGGGAAACTAAAGCTCAGAAGGAACATGAAGATTTATGACAAAGACAACAACTACCCTGGACCCGCAAAGCGTCACAACACTCAGTCAGCGTTTCTTCGGTCACACCACCAGTCACATCATCAGGAGCAGATCTCAGCAGCCAGCACGCCAGCAGTCATATATTCCTGCCAGAGCCCTGCACTTCAGCCCCAACGGGAGATCCAGATTCAGATCCAGCCGACGATCATTTACAATTTCTGCCACCTCTCAGGATGCCACTATGAAAAATGCCGCAAAAGATGGAGTCTATGCTTGTTCTACGGATCGTCTGCCCACCCAGTCAGGGATTGCCAAAGACCATTGATCACACTGTCCAAGGGCGAACACGAAGAGCGCCAGGACTACAGCAAGGGGACCAGTCTCTCTAGATTCAGCAACCACATGGAGTACTACCGCAGGGATCAACCTATGCCAGGACAATTGAAGAAGGTTAGAGAGATTTCCATTCCGGAGGAATACTGAAGACAGACTAAAGACTGAAGATTTTTGCATGGTTGGGAAAACCATGTATCTTGATTAGCAACCTAGTTTTTCTTAAATTTCTTTTAGCATCTAGACCATTTCTTGGAACTTCTTGTTTTCTATTTTTGGAATCTTGGTTGGTATTCGACACTTAACTCGAGATATTGTTTCCTATTCGTTGATTGGTACTCCTCCAATCCATTCTTCGTAACCTTGCTCATTTCGAGATTCTACTCAGAAATTTTGTTTCCTATTCAGGACTAGTTACAATTTGTAAATTTTGTTTTCTTTCCGAAGTTCAGTTTTCTATTTGGGGATAGTTGGAATATGATTTCTATTCAACACTTGTTTCTATTCACCATTCAAGACATCGTTTGAAAACTTCGGTTTCAACCCGTTCCCTAGGTGAGATTCGTTTCCTACGTGGCTTGTTTCTACTTGGAAATTGTTCCGTTCACAACTTTGCTTCGATCTTGTTCCCTATTTGAGGTATCGCTTGTTTCATGGATATTGTTTTACTCACCCATTGATTCTTTTTCCTACTCATAACTTGATTCCATTCGAGAATTTAAGATCCTGTTTCCTATTTCGAGACTTTGTTTTGTTCGTGATTTTGTCTCCCATCCAAGATTTATCGTACTTTGAATTTCAGTTCCTACTCGCGACTCGTTGAGACCGTGTTCCCTATTCCAAATCTTGTCTCCTCATTGAGATTTTCTATTCGAGAATTTGTTCCTTATTTACGACTTTGTTGATACTTGATTTTCTATTTTCCACTGTGTACCTTATTGGAGATTTCGTTTTCTATTCAAGTTTTACTTGAGATTTTATTGTTATTCGAGATTTTATTGAAACTCGTTTCCAGTGCGGAATTTTATTTCTTATTTTGAAACTTGTCTTCTATCTGATACCTTGCCTCAGGTCGTCCTTCGAGACTCTGTTATTCTTTCGAGATAACGTTCCATATGTGGAATCTTGTTACCATTCCAGATATCAGTTGGAATTCCGTTATAATTTGAAACCTCACTCCCTGTCTGAAATTTTAAATCTCCCTGGCTGCCCTTTTGTACTCACTGATCGGATCCCTTGTTATTTTTAGTACCTAATAAACTCATGTATTCTAACAGTCAGGTAACTTCATCATTTCCGTGACTTGGACTATTGAAACTCATTTTGAATTCCTTGAAACTCTTTTGAAATTCCTAGGGATAAAGTCGAGAGGCTATTCGATGACCTACTATGGCATGACAGTTGTGCGCTGCAGCCATTAGCTGGATTATGGAGACTGAGGGTTCACTGCAGCCAGTAGCGCACTGGCGAGGCAGGAACTCTAAGTTGAAGTGATTTCAGACACCCATAGGTTTTCGAGTATTGACGAGACTTGTCATATTCTTCATATCTTGATCTCTTGGGTTGTTTCGTCAATGATTGTTGGAAAATGGATAAGGTTGATAGAGTATTTGGAGACATATTGTTATTTGAGTAACGGAGCCGAAAGTCCACTGCAGTCAGATACATACTGGCGGGGTAGGGGTTCTAAGCAAAGTGATTTCAGATACCAACATGTTCTTGGATATTCTGGAGACTATAATTCCTTTTCATATGATTATTGGTTTTTGAGAATCACAAATCCTTGCATGTTCACCCTGATTTGATACTGTATCTCCTGAGTATTTTGTACGTTCCTCAAATCAACCCTTGCTAATTACCTTCTAGTATTGTATCGTTAGATCATTGATTTCCTCAAATTATACATTGCCAGATTTTGATTTCATACTTCATTTGTGTCTTGTCTAAATTTTGATCTTAAATCACGTCTGTCTGACCATGATTTTCCTATCTTGTGCTAGCCGCCTGTGTTAAACTATCGATTTTGTTCGTACTTAATATTTGTGTCTTCACGATGTTGCTCCTCTAAGTTGTAATTGAAATTCCTTCCACTTCGTAACTATTTGATCCTCGATCGGAGGGAGAAGCGCTTGCGGAACCAGACTATTTCTCTTGTTCGCGTCATGTGGAGACACCACTCTCCGGGAGAGTCCACATGGAAGCGCGAGGATGGAATGCGGGAACGTTATTCCAGTTTATTTGTTTGAGTGTACCTTGATATATTTTTTTTACAACAATAAATAATTGTGTTTGAAATTCTGTTATGATTTTGAGACCTACCTTATGGTTGAATTTCGAGGACGAAATTTTTCTGAGGGGGGAATATTTGTAACTCCCAAAATCATGTTTGGTAAATTTTAGGATTTTTCTAATTTTTCTTGAATTTAAATATTGTTTCTTACAAAAACCTAATTTCGATCGAATAAGTAAATTTGATTTTCTACTAAAACAATTAAATTCCATTTCTTAACCTGATTTTATTTTATTATTGGTTGATGTGATTTATTAAAATTTTGATAAATATGATTGGATTTTTGTTTTAGCATTGGTTATTTTCCTTGTATGGTAATAAGAATTCTGATTTCCTGTTAACTTAGTTGGCAGGAGTAGTTTAACTAATAAGTTTAAATAATTTAATCATGTATATTTTTACTATGGGTAATTAAGATCATATTTTCCTTAATAATAAATTCTGGAGTTCTTTATTTTATTCTTCAACTATTATTTCTATGGGCCTTAATTCTGGTCATTCTAATTAATTAGGAGATTAACTAATTGTTTTGAAATTTGAAATTCTAATAACTATCTGTTTTGAAATTCTATGGAAGGAATATTTGATTTTCGAAATTCCATTATTTTTGGAAATTCTGTTTGAAAACTGTTGGTTTTGAATTTGAAATCTTTTCGGTAACTACTTATGTTTGAAACCTTTTGAAATTTGATTTTTAGAAAACAGCTTTGAAGTTTTGAATTTTTAAATCTGTTAGAATCTTATTGGAATTCTGTTACAGGTTATTCTAAATTACCCCTAGATCTATATCTAATTACTGCCACTGCCACTGACTTATCACCCCCAGATCTACCCTAATTTACCTACACTGCCACTCATTACTACACTATAAATAATATTAAAATTTTACACACAGTCCAATGTTCTGACACTCTCTCTCTACACGTCACTCTCTCTCTCTCTCTCTATGATTTCTCTCTCATCTCTCTCTCTCCTCTCTGGAAGAGGCTGAGCCGAGCCCCGCTGTGCGCCATCGCCAGCTGACCGGAGCGCCACCGCAGTCTCGCTCGAAGCAGTGTCGAGCTGTCTCCTCGACTGTCGTGCCCTGACGACCGCAGCCTCGACTGTTGTGCTGGATCTCGAAGACAGCGCTGTCTTGGAGACCGCACCACCGCCATTAGCGCCGACCTCGGGGAGCACGCCATCTCGACTGCAGAGCCGCATCGACCTCTGCACTGACCCTTCGAACAGCCGCCGTCCCTTCGAGAAGCGCGCCACCGCCATCAGCTGAGCCACCTCGGCTGCAGCGCCAGGCGTCGAGTTCCGCACCGAGCCGAGGAGACCCGTCGCTGCCTCGAAGTCGGTGCAGAGGCCAGATCCGTCGCTGGAGCACCACCATCTCGTCGTCGGAACTGTCCTTCGCCGCCGTGCCTGGATCCGCCGTCTGGAGCCGGGGATCGACATCCCCGACCGGCCGGTGAGCCTTCGTCATCATCTTTTCGAACCCTCTCTTGTTCTTTTAGGGTTTTTGATCTAGATCTAAGGTTTGTGGTGGAGAAGAAGAGTGGTTGGGGTTCTGACCTAGAAATTAGGGTTAGGGTTCTTTGGGGATGAGCTCGAGTATAGATCTAGAACATTCGGATCTAGGGTTTGTAGTTGGGTCTGAGGAAGGAGATGACGGGGAAGATGGACGGCTGGGGAAGACGACCTAGATTCTAGGGTTGTGATTTGGGGATTTATTTCTGGAGTTCGGGATTGGGAACCTAGGGTTTCAGCGAGAAAGAAGAGGATGGATTTAGGGTTTCGGGTTTGGGTTGAAGAGCTGTGGAAGACCTTAGGGTTAGGGTTTTCGGCCATGGAGGGTTTCTAGGGAGACGAGGTGGAGCGGGGTGGCTGGTTCGCCGGAGAAGAAGGGTTAGGGTTTTTCCAGCCATGGGAGACCAGAGGAAGCTTTAGGGTTTTTCTAAACCGAGAGGAGGAAGATGGGGTTGAAGGAGACGGAGCCTCTCGCCGGAGACGGAAGTCTTCGCCGGAGAAGACGAGAGCTTTCCTAAGTCTCCGGCTGGTTCTGGAAATTTCGAGTGAATGGTGAGAGGAGAGAGAAAGGTCATGGGTTTTTATGTTTAAGAGCGGGCCGGGTTTCTGGGCCATAAGGCCGGGCTGGAGTTGGGCTGATTTAGTTTAGAAATAATTAAGATTTATTTCGTTTATCTGTTTTTTTATCAGTGAATTAGTTAGGACTGTGGGCTCAGGAGTATAGAGCTGGGTAACAGTAAGGGAATGGGCTGATTGGGTTAAGGAAATTAAGGTTAATTGTTAATGAACTGAGCTGGGCTGGGCTGTATTGTTGGGCTGACTGTGGTTGAGTATAGAATATATGGGTTTTATTTGGAGGTTGAGTATGGGCCAGGATTTTGGGCTCTTGATTATTCATAGTTATTATAGTTTTAGATATTCTTTAAAGACCTTATATTAATTTTGATAAAATGATTAGTGCCTATAATAAATATTGTTAGCAATAATATTTAATATCATTTTATCTAGTATTTAGTTAGCCTAAATATATAGTTAGTTATTATTGTTATTATATGCTCTAGTATTTTCTTGCTAGATTATTTTAGGAAACGTTTCTAAAACGTTATATAGTTATAATAATTTCTATTATGATCTAAATTTCATAATCCTGATTTTTACTAAGTATTATATTAAATAAATATTTTAAAAGATTTTAACCCTAAAATGTTATTTAAAGACATTTTGTATAACAAATACTATATAGCTATATCAATAAATATTTTCCTATAAGTTAAATAAATAGTTTCTTAGTTAAAGTTTTAGCAGTTATCATATCTAGCTAATTGTCATTATTCAAAAAACCCTAAATAACTTGTACAAATATAACAGGTGATTCATTACAACCATGCAGTACTATCATCATGCAACCAAACCGAGGCAAGTACATTCTATGGTTTTGATCAGTGCATTTTCTTGTTCTTTATTGCTGACACACTGGGACACGTTCATGATCTTTTCTGGCTTGTTCTTTCATGATCTTACTTGTATCTTGGGGTGGGGGAAATACTCTAAATATGTGACCAAACCCGGATACTTATTCATGATCTTTAGCTTAGGCCTCGCACAGTGCATGCGGGTCCTAAGCCGTACCATTACATGATCTTTCAGGATCTTTCATGTTCTTTCATGATCTTACCCATAGCCGGTCACATATCATAGAAGTATTTCAAATTTATAAAACACATGTTCAGGATTTTGTTCTTACATTAGTTTTCTATGATCCTGATCTTGATTTTAGCTATAGTCGTGATCTTCCTGCATCTTTACATAGTCATGATCTTTCATGTATCTTTATAGCAGTAGTTCATGTTCTTCCTTTTCTTTGCATATCTTGTTCTTCTTGTTCTTTCAGCATTTACTTTCCATATCATGATGTTATTGTTCATTACCTAGAACTGTGCTTTGCTCCGCTCTTGAATAGGATATGTTGCAGGTGAGATGGAGGCCTTGTGCGACACTTACTATGGTCAGGATATTACTTTTCCTGCTGAGCCAGCTGGAGCTGCTTGTGACCTAGAGGCTGCAGAAGCCTAGAGTTTCATTTAGCTTTTTCTATTATTCCATGTATTGACTAGTAGACTCTTTTCATTAGTTGAATGTAATAATTCAAATATTGTACTTTACTCTGGTTGGGACACATATATATAGATGCTGTGATTTCTTTCATGTTCATATTATCTGGTTAGTTTCCCTAGATTGGTACAGCTTACTTTGTTGTGTCTAACAACAAAGGCTGGGCGTGTCCGACTCGTATCCGGTTATTCGGGAGCGGGTCGTGACAGGATATGAAATGATCAGAGAATGTACTCGCCTGGTATCTGAGTGTCCAATATAAAAGTACTGTCCGAGGAGTGGTGTCTGGCTCCTAATCAGAACAGCACAAGTCACAACAAGTCCAAAATGGTAAAATGAAGTCCTACTATGCATTCTACATGATTCTAGGTCAATCTGGGCCAAAGTCAACTCTTGGTCAACTCTGGTCAACCCTAGAAGTCAAACTAGGTCAACCAAGTCTATAATTAGGTCAAAATAGTCTATTCTAGGTTAATCAAGACTAATCTAGGCAATACTATGCCAAGCCTACCAATACACATCTCTACACAAGATTATCTTTATAGCTATACAATACACACATTGGTATATATATATAATCTAAATTAGAACACATAACCTATAGCCACTATACAATATCACCCATACTCTATATATATACAATACATATAAAAAGGCACACACATGATATATCATATAGGATACATATATATATATATATATATATATATATATATATATATATATATATATATATATATATATATATATGGAGAGAGAGGGGAACACAATGTACAAGTGCATGAGTGTGTGTGACTAGAGAGAATACATGTGTGTGTGTGTGTGGGGGCTGCAACAAGTGACAGGAATAGTATAGAGTGTGTGTGTGTATATGAAATGAGTGAGGGTGTGTGCTAAAAACAGTGTGTGAGAGAGAGATCCTGAAACAATGTGTGTGTGTGTGTGTGTGGATGGTGTTAAACTCAGGTTTCAATCATAACAAAATAGTCCACAACCTAAACATTCTAACTGCACAGGAAAAGGAAAACCAATCAAGACTTATCAACTGAGTTTAAAATCCGTTTCCAAACACCACTTGAATCCCAGGTTTCAGCCTATACTAAAACTCAGATTTCTACAACATGGGAAAAACACCTAATCATAAAGAACACAAAGGAAATCAGTGTAAAAAGGTTTTGAACATGGCACACAAAACCTAGAAATGCAACTGATTCCTAGATTAAAAGAATTAACATTAACATCAAAATCAGTTGGCAGTGTTCTATTTGCAGGAAAAATAGAGTTCAAGTCAATTTGGAAACACAACAATCAGTTATACCCTTTGAACATCAAACTCTTTATTTGAACCCAGTTTTCCAGTCATAAAAATTAATTCCAGATATTGAACCTTATTCTCAGATTTTAGAACTTAATAGTGTATCAAATGCACATATCAAAACCAAATAACATTTGAACTTCCCACATCCATTCAATCATAATAATGAACCCTCACAACCTAAACTTGGTATCTATTGAACAGACAAAATTACCATAGTTAAATATACATGAGGTTAAAATCCTTATGCTAATCGAACAAGGAAACAACATGGAGATATTCACTGTTACACACAGTGTCAGTTTACTGGGATTCAAAACCCAACTCAAGTGTCAAAAACCATTAGATGCATATAAAACCTATTCTAACATGTAAGACTAAACTACCATGCACTAATACACATGTTCAGGATTTAAAAGACAATTTAATCACTAATAAAACAGGTTGAAAAATGGAATGAACTCAGGGATTCCTCAACAGACAGTGTATCAGGAAACTGGTTTCATTTATTGCCATAACCAAGTGTTCGAACCCAAATTCTCATTAAAACCTAATTTAATCATGTAACTAATATAACAGAGATTTAACATCATGTTTAGGATCTAACTAATAATTAAAATACAATTTAAAAACATTTAAATCGAATAACAAAACAGAAACCAAAACCAGTGCACTGAACCGCACAGTCCTTGCACGAGCACACGCAAATACGTGTCCGATACGACACGACACGACTCGAGGCTTGGGGGCCCTCGCGTCAGACACTGCCCCACCCCCTCGTCAAATCCCAGCTCGCCACGTGGCCTATGCATCGAGCACGAGACCACGAGTAGCAGGGGATGCACTGCCTGTGCGCGTGCGTGTCCACCCGCATGTGCACGTGTCCGATTCGACATGACGCGACACCAAAACCCCATCAGAAGAACAGGAATGCCTAAGCAATAGTAAAATCAATTTTTCTATTTAAAAACAATGCACAAAAGAGATCGAAATGCCCTCAGTGGCATTTCGACAAACACCTACGCTATATCCCTGATACGTATCCAAATGGACACGAAACTTATGAAACCTGACACGACACTAATACAGACACTTAGGGGACCCCTAGGGCTTCCTAATCATGAAGACAAAACGAAATTTCATGGAGAAATGAGAAAGTTACATATTCTTGACCTTTCAAGAAAAATCCCCAATCCACTCAAACACATCAAACTGAGATGAGACCTTAGCAACAGCAACAATAGGTATATTAGAACCTAATGGAATAAATTAGAATGAAAAAGGAAGAGGAATGGAGTTCTAGGGATTAAAATACAATAGGAAACTAACCTTCTTGAACTTTGAGCTTTCCTAAGAAAGAGGCAACCCTAGATTTTAGGAGAGATTTTATAGTGGGGAAATCCCTAGGTTTAGCTAAGTGGCCGGCCATGATGGACTAGGCTAGGGTTTGCACTAGGTTGGCTAGTCCTATTAGGTTAAGTCACAAAATGACTTGTGAAATCACAAGCCATTTCTCACACCATTTAATTCCTAATCTCCTCACTCAAATTCTAATGAACTAATTACCACTAACTTAAGTCATGCTAGGTTAGACTAGAGTCACTTAACCTAACCAAGTCCATCCTAACTAGGGTTAGCTTCTAGGTTAGTCTACAAGGGTCAAGACTAGTCAAAGTCAACCTAGTCCAAACAATTCCAAAATAATTCCTAAAAATTCCCAAAAATTCAAATAAATTCTAATAAATTTAAATTACCCTAAAAATGACAAAAATACCCTCATACTAGAAATGTGGTAGTGACACAGGGAACCCTGTTTATGCGTATTTTACGCTGGATAGTATCCAGAATGTGAAATTTTACGCTGGAACCCTCCCCTTTTGTGTATTTTACGCAGAATTGAATTTTTGGCGTAAAAGTGCACAGAATGACTGTTTTTGCCAAGTTTAGCTATTTTTTAGCCATAATTTCGAAAAACTTAAAACATGAAAGTTTTAGATCTTTGTCTTGTCTTTCCGAATATCTCTGAGCACCTCATTTTGAGTTCGTATGTGGAAGTTATACCCCATCTCCCCTGAGCTGCATGATTCCTCCACAACTCTTGCACCCTGTTTATATTTAGTTATTGCATATACGCTTATACCAGGTTAAATGTTAATTTTTAAATATGTTCCATGACATAATAGTGATCCGTTGTGGTGCACTTTTGACAAATGACATGACATGATAGTGGCCCGTCGTGGCGCACTCTTGACAGTGAATTTGACATGATATATATCTCGAATGCTGTTGCGACGGCTAGCATGTCATGACAGAATTAAATGACCTGGACACCGTGGGCGATTACGTTTGTACAAATAAACCAGTACTGTCTTGCATCATATCTAGGATACGGATCCCTGAGTACCACGGTCAGGAATACCTACAGTAATTGACTAAGGCTAATAAACTAGAATAATTCAGTAGACATGAAGAGATTCCCAGCTACAGGCAATCCCGTTATCTGGGCGTATTAAGTGGACTTGTAGCCTACCGATGAGTAGGGCACATTTCCAGCACACAGTCACGTATTACATTATTCATAAACGGACATTCAACCTGGATAACCGGATGGTCTGCAGGGCTTGTGGCTGTTGGGATAATCTCATTGCATCTTGCTAATAACTAGGCATGTGATAACCCTAGTTAGTTAAAAGTATCAAGCCGTACTCTTGATTGGCCGTGATTGATTGGATGGAGTTTATTCCAGCTTAGTCTTATCCTGATCATGTGCAAGATTGGGACATGACATGATTATTGATGCTTGCCTTAACAATAACGATCGGGGGTCCAGTTCTATTCAGGTGAAGGGTTACAACCCCGGTCCGTGTTTGGTTTAAGGGTTGTAACCTGGCTCCCGGAGCAGTTTTTTGTCCTCTCTTCGTTTATTATCTTATTGTAACCCCATGCCATGTTCGTCATGTTTTACCTTACCTTAATACCATGATTATTTATATTGGCCTTAGCAATAAAGATGGAGGGTCCAGTTCTGTTCAGGCGAAGGGTTACAATCCCGATCCTTGTTTGGTTTAAGGGTTGTAACCTGGCTCCCGGAGTAGTTCTGTGTCCTATCTTCGTTTATTGTCTTCACTGTACCAATAGTATTTGAGACGGGTTTCTATTCAGGTGAAGGGCTGCAACCCCGGTCCTTGTTTGGTTTAAGGGTTGTGACCTGGCTACTTGAATGGTTTTCTCGTACTCAGTTTACTGTTGTTATCTCTATTATTATCAGTTCCTTATTTATTGTCTTTAATATTCTATTATGATATGCTGGTTTTAGTTTCTAAGTGAAGCCTTCTTTGTGGCACTTGCACTTTCTGGGGTCTGACCCAGCTGGTTTTGTGTGGCCAGATATCGGAGCAGCACCAGAGGATCCACCTGTCTTCCAGCCAGATGGTGACCACCAGGCGTAACCCTGGCAACGAGTGGATTTTTTTTTGTCCTCCCACTTTATTGTAAAAATTGTTCTTTTGAGGCATTTAGCCGGCGAGCACGTGTTAGCTCGTATTTTACCTTTATTTACTGTCCGCCTACGGGCTGTAACATGATTGACAGATCCTAGGGTTGATCATGTATGACTGAACTCTTGCTAGTCTTGACATTTTGTATGACTAGCTTCATGATCATCCAATATGTAATGTATGGGATGCCTTGCTATTATATATTTGGTGCTCTGACATCTTGTAACTATTATTGCTTGCTTGAGATTGAGACAATAGGCTGGTTCATGACCTTAGGAGACTGTTGGCTTATAGTTAAACCCTCATGTATCTAGACAGCCGTGACCATATAGCGAGGTGGGTTGCACTTCAATATACGTAGCTGGCTATGTACGCCCCCGCTCTCCAGTATTCTGGTTCTGGGGCGTTACAATTAATTCCTATTTTATATTGATTCTTTTATTGTGGATGAGATTAGTATCATGGATTACTATATTTCACAGCTTATGCATACATATGATGGTTCTATATATTTGAGTATACTTCGTATGTATACAGCTGGCATGGATACGTACCTAGTCCTAAGTATTTTGGGACTGGGGCGTTATAGGCACGATGTCACGGACTTAGTGTTTTAAGTCACGAGCCACGGTTGATTCAAATGGAGTTTTGAAAAAGGGCTATCAAATAGTCGTTCATAGGTTGAGTAAAATGATAGGGCAACATGGAAGAATACTCGCGACCGTCGGTCCTCGATGCGGTCTCAAATATTAGAAGTCTTGAACATGGTCCTGAAAAGATGGTAACACTAGAAGAAGAATGACTGTGTAAGACGTTAGTTCGAGTCTAGTCTTGCATGGTTGTTTGTAAAAACAAAAGTGTTCTTTATTTCACAAACTTTGTAAGAAATTACAATTAAATTCTGGGAAAGTACAACTATAGGAATCCGATCTGAAGACGATCGCTTTATCCATTGAACGATGTGAACTTTAAAGACGGTAGCCTATGAAGAATGCAGCAGCACTTTGGCAAGAACTCCTGATCTCTGGTGATGATCTTGAATGATCTGATGTTGATAATAAAGGACATGAAACTCTATTTATAGAGTTCTGGAAAATAACTAATTAGTAGTTATTTCTGGATTGTGCAGGCATTGGACTGCACAAGCAGCGAACTGCGCTGGCAGTTACTCGATCGTGGGCCAACTGTATGAGACGCGTGGCATTGTTTGATTGAAATGTGCTTAGTCGTGTACAGACGGTTGCCACATGGTGAGCAATTGATGGCATGTATGCCACGTATAAAATATCAGTTATCTTGATAGATTGCGCCACTTGAACTGCGCTAGCTTCAGACTGCGCTCAAATCGAACTGCGCTGAAGAGGATCTGGTAGACGTATAAAATGTCAGTTATCTTGATGGATTGCGCCACTTGAACTGCGCTAGCTTCAGACTGCGCTCAAATCAAACTGCGCTGAAGAGGATCTGGTAGACTGCGCTGGCTTTTGGCAGCTGGACCGCGCTAGACAGCTGTCATGGCGGCGTGGCACAAGAAACGAACAGTTTCCTCGTTCTTCGGGCTGTCAGTTGTCAGAAGATCTAATTTTGTGTCAGGTAATGATGACGTTGCCACGTCAGCTGGCGTGCTCGGATGGGTGCACAGTTCAGCTTGCGCAGTTGAATAGTTGCACAATCTGTCTCCTGCGCAGTTCATTTGAAGGGTGCACAATTTGATTTTCATTGCTTTTTTGATGGGTGCAACTTGATTTTTAGGACCTACAAGACCCCCTTCAAAGTTTTCGAAATTTGAAAATATTCAAAGTTTCAAAATACTTTGAATTTCGAATTTAAAATCAAGTTGCGCAAGTGATGCTTTTGACTGCGCGTTTGGAGGAATCAGCTCCTAATTTCTCGGTACAATCTGAGGTGACTGTTACTTTTGAAAAACTATAAATAGTTTCCATTCTTCTTTCTTTCATTCTTTACTTGTTTTCGACTATTCTCAAGAGACAAGAGTTTATCTTCTCCGACTACTTCTCTTTCCTCTCGACGATAGTGATGGCTCCCAAGCGAACTGCAACAGAGAAAGGCAAGGCTCCGGCTGAGTTTTCGACTCGGGTTGCGCCCCGAATCTCTCACCATAAAGTTGGCCACCCAGCGCTGCAAGGTAGATGATGAACTCGATCAAAACCCTTTTTAGGGTTCTTGATATTTTCGAACCTTCATACCACTCTCTTTTTAGAGATTTGATGGTATTACGCCGCCCTGTTTAGGGTTCTGGTTGCACAAACACAATAGTTTTCATTTTTATAAAAATTATATTCTTGCACAATCGGTTGAAAAGTGCTGGCAGATGTTCGGCGCAATCTATCGATTTGCGCAAGTCTGTTGAGCCAGCACAAACTGATGCCTTGCGCAAGTAGGTTAGCGCAACCTGATGTCTTGCACAAGTGGATGTGTTGGCGCAACTAGATATTTTGTGCATGTAGGCTGCATTAGCGCAATCTGATGCTTTGTACATAGCGCAATCTGACACTGCGCAATTTGCTGATCTTTTGAACAGACTCTTTGATTTGTATGTACTGAATTTTGTCTTTTTGTTTGATGCAGTTAACCTCAGGGAAGACCCCAATTATGAGGTCTTTGCAGGGACTTTGGCTGAACCTGAGTTTAAGGAGGATCTTTCACATGTGACATTTCCTCAGTATGCCCTGCCGTCGTCTCGACAAGCCATCTTAACAGCACAAGACAATGAAACATTGTTGAGTCTGATGAACGGGCAGCCTCTGAAAACTGCTGACGCCGTTATTCATAAGAAGCCATTGTTCCTATTTGCTGAGGCTCTTGACAAGAGTTCTCAGCCCAGACCTCGAGTTGAACAGAGACTTTTTCAAAGAGGCGAGAAAAGGATACTTCTACCGGAGATTTCCAGATGCCTTCCCCTATCTCGCTATGCTTTTGCGGGCTATCCCAGAAGGATGGAATGGGATATAACTCCTCTTCAGCAAGCCCGAACGGGGAACATTTGTGTGAAAAAGGGGCCAAACAACAAGGACATGTTCTACAGTTCCTCTGAGCGTCACAGCTCCCTACTCAGAGGATTGAAACCCGGCTGCATTCCACCGGAAAACTCCTCCCTGCTGCTACCAGTCAGAACGCCGATATCCGCAAATGAGTTTGTGAAGGTTGAGGGAAGATATCCAGACCAAGATATCTGATTGACAGGTCTTGTTAATCCGGATAACAAGAGATGGAACTGTATAGCCAATTGGATATTGGCTCAATTCGAAGAGAAGCTCAAGGAGATTGAGCTGTACCAAGCGGTGTACTCTACTGTTTACGGCTTCCACCCCAATCCTCACCTATTCCTTGCATTGGCAGAGAGGTACAACTACAGAACAGGGACTTTTATGACGTCCTGTGGAGAGATCAGATTGGCTCTTCACGAGATGAAGTACATCTCGAGCCTGCCAATAGGGAATATCCCTTATGAGGAATTTGTCCCAACCAATGACGAGTTGGACAAACTTCGTCAGGAGAATGCTGACATGGTGGCCGTCTTTGAAGAGCTGTTGTGCCACTACAAGATCTGTTCCTTGTATTACAAGAGTGGTTCATCAGGCACCTGCTACTCGACGAAATGGTTGCCATATCTCTTTCTTAACCACATTATGGAGAAGAAGACCAAGGAGCACGATAATTGCAAACCCAACTTCTTCAAACCACTTAGCAGCAGCGAAGTGATAGGGTTGATGGAGGAGAACAAGGAGATGGATATCAAGATCGATGATGATCTTCAATATCCTTCTTTCAAGACAGGAGACATTATTGAAAGTTTTATGAGGATGGGCTATAGGCCCATGTCAAAGGAAGCCCAGCTGGCGGGTTTCCTCACCTACTGGCTTCGACGATTCGTCGTCCCTGGAGCCAGCACCGTCGATCGCTTTCATCGAGGCATACTATTTGCTGCCGTCTGCTTAGTCTTCGGCTATCGAATGGATCTATTGTCAGCGATGACTTGCAGAATGAATGCTGGTCTCCGCCTTTTTGTCGATTCGATGCTTAAAGGGAAAGGTAAGAAAGGAAGCTTTCCTCGGCTAGAGCTACCATATACATATCTATTTGGATGGCTGCTTTTGCACTATCCTACCCTGATGAATCTCGATATGGGAGCGGTAAGCGGCAGCTTCTTGAGGAGATTCTCCAAAAGTAAGTGGATATACACCAGTTTAAGAGATTGTAGACGCGCTCTGAATCTCGGAAAGGGATGGAACTTCTATTGTGTTCCCCCTCCAGCTGGCTACGAGCATATGTCTACAAATCTGGTCGACTCTGGGAGGCAGCCTTTGGGCCATGCAATTTTTGATTGGCTGGAGACAATCCGGCCGTCACACCTGGTCTACAGATTTGAAGACGAATGTTATTTGGAGCCCTATCTTCCCAGCCGTTTTGTGCGCCAATTCGGCTATGACCAGTTTCATGTAGGCAACGCCATCACGTGCCTTCAAGAAAAAGGTTATCTGATCGATGGAGCCCGGGCTTGGGCTTATTATAATGCTCGAGACACAAGAACAACATTCTCGATGCCGATGAAGAGCTATCATGGTCCTCGGATACTGTATACATATTCACTTTTCTATACATCAACGAATACCTTTGCCGAGAAATTCAGTCTCGCAGACAGCTTTGCGACAGCGGCCCGATTAAAGAAGGGAGCATCTGTTGTGTCGGCTCCTGGCAATGATGAAGAGCGTGAGCCGGCCGATGCACCGTTGGAAGCTTCGAGGAAAGCCAACTTCCCTGAAGAAGTCAACGAGCCACTGCGTGTCTCCTTGAAGGTTGTCAGATCTTCGGCCAAGGAGAAGAAGAGGAGGATAGAAGAACCTTCTTCTCCAGTCGCTAAGAAGAAGCTTGTCTTGGAATCATCGGAAAGGGTTACTACCCGGTCGCAATCTCGGCAGCAGGCCGAGTCGACTCAGAGGGAAGAGGCGACGACCCCGACCTCTATTCAAAGACAAAAAGATGTTGTAGATGTAGAGAGTCCGGAGAGACCTCTACGCAGAAAGAAGATAGTTGTCAGAAGAAAAGTGGCCAGTCCGCCAAGACCTATCCTGTCATCGGTCGTGGCTAGTGTTGTCGCCGGAATCACAATGTCGTCTCCTACACCTGTCCCTGAGCCTAGACAAGAAGCTTTCAGTCCAGAGAGGAGGAATGAGGTTGTAGAGACCAGGGAGGAGGTCATGGAGAAAGAGGATGAAGTGTTGCGATCTCCTACACTTGCAGTAGAAACTACCCAGCTTCCAGCTACACCGAGAACACTTCGTGATGAAGAAGATCGATTAATGATTGATGCTCTGAATGACTGCGACTTCGGCCTCCATGATGATGTAGATCCGGTCGCAGCAACTGATAGCGAAGAAGCACCAGAAGAAAGTGCAAGTGATGAAGATACATCAACAGAGGCTGTTGATGATACTCTGAATCCAGAAGAGGATGCTAATATACATGTATCTCCAGAGAAGAATGCGGTCAAGAAAGTAGCACATGAAGAAGTTACTGTTGCTGATCCCAAAGGTATTGAATGATATTATCAATCTTCTTTTCATAGATTAAATGGCTGACATCTAAAATTTTATCCATGCAGAAATTGAATCTTCTCCAATTCCTCCCATATGCACTGATATAGTGCCAATAAAGGCGATAGCCAGCAGTAGTCGACATTTTTCGGGCGGCTCCGAAGCGGGTAGTAGCCAGGCAGTAATGTCTGAAGCTACTTCTGCGAGGTTGCAACCCGTGTCAGTAGATGACAAACTTGTCACTGGACCCAGTAATGGTAAGATTGCTCTTACATTTGATCCTTCTCGATAGTTGCTAATGACAGCCAACTGATGGTGTTTGTTTGATTTCGCAGAGGAACATCTGGGAGGAGCGACTAGCTCTACCATGGCTCCTTTGTCCAGAGAGACCTCCACTCACGTGTAAGAAGCTGAACGTCCATCTGTACAGGCACCTGCTGCTTCGACGTCCATGGGCGTAGCTGCTACTCCAGGTGCCATTGCTACTAACAGATTCATAATTGGTTCCTTCACCAACCTTTTCTTCAATTCACTAGGACCCTTAGTAGAAAGGGTAATGGGGAAAGAAGATGTTGGTTTCATAACTGTTAGGGGTCCAACCTCTTATCTGATAGCTGCCATCCAGAGTCAAGGTGATGAAGCGCAAGCTGCTTACCTTGAACACATATTGGATGAGCTGGAAGAATCAGTTAAGATCTATAAAGATCTCAATCGGGGAGAGGTGGAATCCTTGGTACATGCTGAGTTCGAGAGGATGTCTTAAGAGGCTGCAGTTGCGAAAGTTGATTTCCAGATTTTTTTGGACACTTTCGCTGCCAAGTCTTCAGATTATAACTCTCAAATAGAGATAAAAGCATCTGCTGCTGAGGAGAAGGAAAAGAAAGTTGTTGAGCTAGAAGCAGAATATGCCCGTCTTCAAGAAGAGTTGAGACTTGTTCAACTTGCTCTGGAAGATAAGGCCACACAACATCAAGCTACAGTTCAGCAACTGGACGTCCTGACCCAGGAAAGAAATGAGTATGTCACAACTCATCAAGCTGAAATCTCCCGCAGACTAGTAACCTTGCCGACTTTTGATGATAAGTCTGGAATGGAGGAAGCTAGGAGGCGGGTGATGGATTCTCGGGAGGAGCGACTTCAAACTTTAAAGCAGCAGATGGCTAGTTTGATGACCCCACCAGCTGAATAGAAAGAATTTTTGTATCTTCTGTTTTGTGACATGTCGTTTTGTAATGCCTTTTAATTTTGATCAATAAAAAGACATTCTCTTTGTGGCTCTATTATTTATTGCATATCTCATTTGGATATAAATAATAGCGATAGAAAATATATTCAGAGGTCCAAGACATGATATATTTCTTGATTTAGAAAATAATTATATTCATTATATCTGCTCAGAGGTAATGTGGACATGGCAGAATATAATTTGTTGAATATCATTATTTCAGTAGACAACTTAATCAAAGATAACAAATACATGACAAGTTGCTGATGTGAACGAAATGGATGAATCGTCAAAATATGTGAACGAAATAAATCGTCAGGATGAACGGATGGACCGTCAAATGAATAGAATGAACGGATGAACCGTCAGATAGATAAAATGAACGGGCGAACCGTCAAACGAATGTAATGAACGGGCGAACCGTCGGATGAAAGTAATGAACGGGCGAACCGTCGGATGGATGTAATGAACGGGCGAACCGTCAGATGAATGTAATGAATGGGCGAGCCGTCGGATGAATGTAATGAACGGGCGAACCGTCGGATGAATGTAATGAACGGACGAACCGTCGGATGAATGTAATGAATGGGCGAACCGTCGGATGAATGTGTCGCTCCGTTGTCTAACGAATCTCTGTCTATAAATAGAACAGAAAATCAGATGGAATGATCACTTTTACTTTTCAACACAAAGATGTCGTCTGGAGATACATCCAAGAAGGCTGAGATCGCCCCGAAGGTTGAAGTGGTTACTGAAGAACATCCAGTCGAGATAACCCAGCCAAAGCAGACAGAGGCAGGCGAAGGTTCGTCTGCACCCAAACCGCCAAGGGACATCTTGGACTTCCTTCTTGAACCAGGGACGACATAGGAAGAAGAGGCCATGAGGATGGCTGCTTGCAAATTCCTGGTGGGTTTGAGCAAGGATGTTTTTGGCTCTTTTGCTGATTATGTTTTTGAAAAGGATGGCAGTGGTCCTCGTCCTGTCTATAAAAAGGACGATAGCGATCCTCATCCTTGATATTATGTAACGTCATTCATGATGAAATAAAATCGAACTTTATTTATGAATTGTCTGATCATATTTACATAAAATCCATGTTACATTCATACATAGTATTTTTTTAGAAATTTGCCATTGATGGACATTATTGCAACTCGACCGTCTAGCTCTGAGAGTTGATAGGCTCCATTTGAAAAGACTTTGCTCACAATGTAAGGCCCTTCCCACTTCGCATCGAACTTGCCCTTGCTCATGTGAGTCATAGTCATAGGACGTCTGACGATTAGAACGAGCTCTCCTTTCTGAAAAGCTCTGACCTTAACTTTGCGATTGAAGGTCTTTGAGATGCGGGCTTGGTATAGCTCAATATGCTGTTGAGCCAATAACCTTTTCTCGTCGAGCGCTTCTAATTCTTGGAGTCGAAGAAGGTCGTTGTTTTCTGTAGTGAGCTCATTGGCAATGTCAATCCTTAAAGACGGAATTTGAAGTTCCAGGGGTAGAACTGCTTCACAGCCGTATACCAAAGAGAAGGGTGTACAGCCTGTAGGGTTGCGAACCGTAGTACGATAGGCCCAAAGGCACTCTCCAAGCTTTTCACTCCAGTTTCGTTTGTTAGTAGACACAAACTTCTTGAGGAGCTTGATGATAGTCTTGTTGAAAGCTTCAGCCAAGGCATTAGCAGCAGGATTGTAAGCTGTCGAAGCGACATTGTCAATCCGATGATCGTCACAGAACCTTGTAAACTTTTGACTAATGAACTGAGGTCCATTGTCATGAATGATTCGTCGAGGTACACCAAATCTATAAATGACATGGTATTTGACAAAGTTGATGACACTACTGGTCTTGACTTCAGCCAAGGGTATAGCTTCGGCCCATTTGGAGAAGTAGTCGGTTATTGCTAGTATGAACTGATGTCCCCTAGAAGAAGGAGGATTGATGGGACCTATAATATCCATGTCCAAGATTCAAAAGGCCGGAAAGCAGCAGTCGGATGAAGGAATTCCGACGGTTGGTGAATAAAATCTGCATGGATTTGACAGGCTCGACATTTCTTTGCATATTCGATAGCATCAGATACCATAGAGGGCCAGTAGTAACCCATGCGTCGGATACGGTCTTGTAGCTTAGGACCGGGTTGATGTGCTCCGCAGACACCGTCGTGAGCTTCGCACAATACTTGCTTCGCTTCATCACCAGCAAGACAGCGCAAGAGTAGGCCGTCATAAGTCTGCCGGTAAAGAGTTTTGGTGGTCTGATTGTAGTAGAATCGCAGAGACCACCGACGAATACTCGTAGCTTCCTTAGGATTTTCAGGAAGTATGTCGTGAACTACGAAATCGATGAAAGGAGCTCTCCAATCTTCACTGATAATATTGGCTTCAGTAAGATTACTGAACTCAATATTACGATTGTTTTTGATGCAGAACAATTCCCGATTAGAGACAACCACCACCTGCTATCTTTTGATAGGGATGGCTAAGACTGCTGCAAGATTAGCCAAAGCATCTGCTTCGGTATTGCAAGCTCGACGGATATATTCGATGAAGAAGGCTTTGAATGATGTAGCCATGTTGATTGCCGCTTCATAGTAAGGTACTAGATCTTGATGGCGAACTTCATAGGTTCCTCTAACCTGATTAACAACCAGCTTGGAGTCACCATAGACTTCAAGATATTCGACGTCTAGTTGTTTAGCTAATTGAAGACCAATGAGTAGAGCATTGTATTCTGCTACGTTGTTGGAGCAAGGTTCATCTAAGGAGTAGGCTCTTTGAATAGTTGACCCGTCTGGAGAAACAAGGACAACTCCAACTCCTGCGACAATGGCACCATTGGGTCCAATCCTGGATGCACCGTCAAAGAATAGACGCCAAGTAGGAAATTCTTCGGAGATCATATTTGATTCCAATGTCTCGTCTGGAATTTCATCATAGAGTTTGGATGTCTCTGGTACAGGATGAGCTGCTAAAAAGTCAGCTCGTGCTTGACCTTTAACAAAATTTTGTGGAACATATACCATGTCATATTGGGCTAGCAGAATGGCCCATGTAGCCAATCGAGAATTGAGTGTGCTAGGCTTCTTCATCAGTACCCGAAGAGGATTAACTCGAGATATAACATGAATAGTTTGGCCGATGATATAATGCCTCGTCTTTTGAACAGCAAACATAAGAGCTAGGCATTCTTTTTCGACCGGGCTATAACGGTGTTCGGCACCAATCATAGTACGACTAAGATAGTATATGGCTTGTTCGTGGCCTTCTTTGTTCTTTTGGACAAGTAAAGCACCGAATGAATGATCCATAGCACGGACATACATTAAGAATGGTATGCCTGAGATCGGTGGTACCAAGACTGGTGGGTTCATGAGATATCGTTTTATATCGTCAAATGCTCGTTGACATTCTTCGGTCCAAATGAAATATATACCCTTTTTCATGAGTAAATGGTCTACAGCGTCCAGACAGATTCGAAATGAATCTCCTGATGTACGCAAGTCGACCCTGGAATCCTCGTAGCACTTTTAGGTTGCGTGGAGGACGCATCTCTTGAATGGCTTTGATCTTCTCGGGATCCACGTGTATACCCTTAGATGTAATGACGAAGCCGAGAAATTTACCACTAGAGACACCCAAGAATGACTTGGTGGGATTCATTTTGAGTTGATATTGGCGCATCAGATTGAAGATAGTTCTCAAGTCTTGGATGTGATCTTCCTTTAGACGACTTTTGACAGCAATATCGTCGACGTAGCATTCGACAGTCTTGCACAGATGATCTCAAAATATAGTACTCATGGCTCGTTGGTAAGTTGCACCAGCGTTCTTGAGACCAAATGGCATTACGGTATAGCAGTAGACTCCGCGAGGAGTGCGAAAAGAAGTGTGTTTTTCATCTTCAGGATTCATCTGAATCTGATTGTATCCGGAGAATCCATCCATGAAAGATATTCGCTCGAACCCACAAGTGTTATCGATCATGACATCTGTGATAGGGAGAGGAAACTCATCTTTTGGACAGGCTTCGTTAAGATCTCGAAAGTCGATGCAGACTCGAACTTTGCCAGTTTTCTTCAAGACTGGAACAACGTTGGCTACCCAATCTGGATGTTGTTCTTATCGGATAAAGCTACAAGCGATGAGCTTCTTGACTTCATCGTCGATTGCGTCCATCATTTCTGGCTTGAATCGCCGTTGTTGCTGTTTGACTGGTTTTGCATTAGGCAAGATATTCAATTTGTGAGTAGCAACTTTGGGATCTAGACCTGGCATGTCTTCATAACTCCAGGCAAAGACATCAATGTATTCTTGAATAAGAAGAATTAATTCTTGTTTATCTGCCTCTGGAAGGTTCTTGCTGATGAATATTGGACGAGGGGACCCGCTTTCTCCTACATCAATTTGAACCAATTGATCTTCGGTAGGAGGTTCTCGTTGTTCGAATCGGAGTTCCCATTGGGTATCCATTCGTTGAGCCCAAGGATCTGTTTCGAGATTTTCTTCAATATCCTCGTCATATCATTCTGGAAGTTCGACGGAGACCATGTTAGAAGATACGATTAACCGATGAATTTGACCAATGCTGGTGTCAGAATCCCATGATCTGGAATCAAAAGAGTTAGAGCGCTCCTCACTATCGGATTCGGAGGCTGCTGGAGATAATACCGGAGGTGAAGCATATCCGAGACCTCTTTTTGTCCTACTATAGTACATCTCTGATTTTCCTTTCGGAACAACCGTACGGATATGATTTCTTCTACCCTTACCGTAGTTGAGGCCATTCTTGAAGTCATAACCCATCTTTCGGATGATGTCTTTTGATTGTTGACTATAACGACGAAATTGGAGACGTCCCATATCGTTACTTTTGCTATCATCCGTATAGCTGAATTTTTGTTCTGGTCCTTTACTAAAAAGTATTGGACTCTCGTCTCTCTTTCGAGAAGGGACAACAAAATATGAATCATCTGGGTGTTCGAGTGAGACCTCTGTTTGAAGAGACTGTACAACTCCCATTGTAAATGACTGAAAGCTATCTAACATATCCAAATAGCACTTAGCATGATAAATGACATCAGTATACTGGAAAGGAGATGCTTTTTCATTAATTTGTACATCTGTATTTACAACAGGACCTTTAGCCTTAGCAGGCTTGGTCAAATTGATTACAAGAGGGGGAGAAGAAGAACGTGGAGGAGGATTGGACTTGTTACGATGGAGGTCGATAACAAGCGGCTCAGAAGAGGTGAGCTCCCTTTTATCCTTGTTACGAGATAAATCAATAACAAGTGGCTCAGAAGAGGTGAGCTCCCTTTTATCCTTGTTACGACGTAGGTTGATAACAAGTGGCTCAGAAGAGGTGATCTCCCTTTGATCTTGACCACCATCGGTTGGTTGCTTCTGGACTGGCAAGTGAATAGCCAGTGGTTTGGAGGACTGAGGATGAGAAACACGCCCTTTGACAGGTATGATGAGGGTGTCATTAGGCACTGCTTCTTATTCTTCTTCAGTGTCCAGAGCCAGTACTACCTTCATGAACTCATCTTTATACATGCGAGCATCGTTACAATATGCTTCGACACCTTTGAAAGGATAGAGATCCGCAACCTCCTTTTGAACCTCTCCATTGTCATCAACATATTTGAAATATTGATGGAGAGCCGAAGAAACAATGTTGTGTTCGTGAAGGAATGGTCTCCCCAAAAGAGTATTGTAAGAACAACCATGGTTGTCTATGATGTAGAAGGTCACCTTTGTGCGGAGATTGCCTATTTGGAGTTTTAGGCGAATCTTGCCCAGAGGTTCACTTCTTCCCTGGTTGAACCCCAAGATGGTGGTGATTGTGCCAGAAAGACTATGTACTGGGATCTTCAGTGCATCTAGCATTGTCTTTGGCATAATGTTGAGTGCTGATCCTGGATCTATCAGAATACGATCAACTTTCATCGAGTCGACATATCCTGTATAGTATAGAGGATGGTCATGCCTATTGTCTTCCATCAGCATATCATCCTGTGTGAAGGTAATGTTTGGAATTAACTCCAACACACTATGACAATGGAGGCTAGAGACAGGCTCTGCCTTTGGCTTCTTTAGAAGGGTTAGACAGGTTTCTGCCTGCATTAGAGCTTCACTCAGAGTTTTTCGAGTTTCTTTGGAAAGACGCAAGAGCTCGAAGATTGACAGCCTGGCCGGTGTATTGGCTAGTTGAGCCAAAATATCAAAGTTATATGGCTTTTCAAGTCCAGAAGGAGATGACTTCTTCAAAAGCTTGTCGAAATGGACTTGTTGTTTGCCTTTGTCGGCTACCGTCGGCTTGGGATGAGTAGGTTCTACAACCGGTGAGGATGCAGAAGAAATGTTTGGTAGCCCATGCAGGTCTGCGTTAATCACTTCGGTTACGTCACTGTGCCGTCGTGAGCCTGCGAATAGGATTAGACACTTAGGATCTCATCCACATGTCTTGACTCATTACTGTTCTCTAATCCTTGAATTCATTGAATCCTTGATTTGCATCTTGCTTGAAAAACTCTTCAACGGCTAAAATGTTTTCTTTGATCACCAGTTAAGATGGACTCTCAAGGCAGGAACAATGTTGCACTGAACACTCCACCGGCTACAGGAGGCTTTTTCACGTACATGACTCCACCGACACAAGAAGGCCAGCTCACTCATATGAGTAATCAACCGCAACTCTCGAGATTCCGCAGAGGCAATATTCCATCGCCTCCACAGTTTTCTCTGCAGACACCACCACTAGCACCCGGTCTGCCACCAGTGTCTGTCCCACCGCCAGGGGTTCCACGTCCAGTACTAGCCATGCACCCAGCACCAGCAATGCATCCAGCATTTGCCATGCACCCACCACCGGCAATGTACCCAGCCTCGATGATGTACCCAGCACCTTCTCTGCCCCCGCCACCGGCACTGGACAGCCTCACCCTCCTAGGAATTTTCCAACAGCAGGCCAACATCTTTCGCGACACCTTGAGAGAAGCTCTTCAGATTCGTGATGCACCGCGACAGCGCCCGGGGAATCCCAAGCACTTCATGATCTTTAGGCCCATGTCGTTCCATGGGACAGAGGGGATCGTCTACGCTGATGAATGGCTGGAGAACGTTGAACGATATCTAAATATGGCCCGAGTTCCAGAAGATTTGAAGATTAAGTCAGTCAGTGGACAGCTTTTCGACATCGCGCGGTTTGTACTGGAGCAGACTCAGAAGAAGAAGCAAGGTTTTCTTGATTTTCAGGAACTTCCCGTAGATAGGCTTTTCCTGATCTAGTACCCAATAGGATTTCCTCTTCAATTATGGGGTCAAAAGACACCATATTGCAGATCTTTGTTCTACTCTTGGAGCATTCTTTCTTCTTGGAGGAAGAGGGAACTTCGAACTCCGAAGCAAGATCAGGGTGAATCCACATAATCTCGCCATTGTCAAGAAATAAGGGGACGAGACCTTCACTTCGTGGAGGAGGGAGATTCTCGATCTCAAGAGTGGCCTTGGGGATAGGGATGACACCGTGTTGTACCATCTGTGGAGGGAAGTTACCGAACTGTACTGAGACCATGTTCGCGATAACAGTCTTCTCATCTTGTTGAAGAGTGACAATACCAGCGTTGACTAGCTCTTGAATCTTGCCTTTGAGCACATAACATGCTCGAGTGGGATGCCCAATGAACCTGTGATAGACACAATATTTGGGATGATCAGTCTTACCGACCTCATCAAGCTTCTTCGGGTCTGGGAGTTGGAGCTTATTGCTTTTGATCAAGCAATCAAAGATGCTCACGATGTCATTCTCGTCAAAGGAGTACTCTACTTTCGGACGAGGTTCCCTTGGTGGAGGTGCAGAATGAGTAGAAGTAGACGTAGGTGGAGCTACGTTGATAGCCAGAGATTCTTTGTTCTTCAAGTTGATATTCAAAGTCTCTTTTTCCTTGCGGTTGTTCTGGCGATTACCACTACTCGATGTCGGGTGTTCGTCCCGGTCGGGGTTAAACATGTGTACCCCTAGCTGCTTGAACTTGTCAGCACTAACTTCAGCTGCTTTAGCATTAACAATGAAGGATGGCCAGTCTTGGAACTGAGTTGACCCCGTCCACATGCTGATAATAGGCAAAAGATTTGCCTTGCAGGTGTCTATAGTTACAGCGGCCGGAGTCCCAGGAGGCATCTTTAAAGCTTCTCGGCGGAACCTTTCAATAAAACTCTCAGCGGTTTCATTATGTCTTTGTTTGATTTTATTAAGGGCTGACATGGTCATGTCGTTGATTCCCTCATAGAATCATTCCAAGAAGATTTGTTTAAGACCCGAAAAAGAAGTGATACAGCCACCAGACAAGCTTCTGTACCAATCGTATGCCACACCGGCTAAACAGCCGACGAATACCCTGGTAAGAAGAGCATCATTTGGCTGAAGTTGGACAGTCATTACCTCAAAGTGGTTAATAAATTGACTTGGAGAAGTGCTGCCGTCAAACAGCAAAATTGTAGGGATTTTGTACATTGGAGGAAATGGGACTTCCTTCCATTCAACTGGATAGGGTTGTTTGATCCCCAATCTCTGTAAGTTTCTTTCTCTTTGAAGGCCTCGAATTGAGTGCGTAAGAGTTTGACAGCTTCATTAGCATCCTCCGATGATGAAGAAGGAGTAGGCTGAATCAAAGTGTTAGGGGGAGGAACATCGTGGTAAGCACTACCCCCAGCACCTGACTGACTGGGTGTGGGTTGAATTTGTACAGGGGGTACTTGAGGAGATACTACCCCCAGCCCTGCATTGACAGGCACCGACGATGCTATGATCTCAGGATTAGCAGCAGGTATAGTCGGTGGTACTGTATGTTGGGCCACGATGATAGAATGCATACTTGCAACCATTTCAGCCATGGTCTTCAGCTTGTCTTCTAGTGCAGCTATTCGTTGTTCTTGACTAGCCGAACTAGAAGCATCTGGGTCTTCAGTGACAACATAAGCTGTCACTTCTCTAGGTACAGTGGAGGATACTATCTGTTCAGAACTTTCGATATATGCATCATAATCAGAGAAAGAATCATCTCCTGAGTGAGAAAGAGGGAGATGACCGGAAGGATCTTGGAGAAGATTCCTTTGACCGATTGTATCTCGGCTTCGGGATCGGGTATGTTGGAATACTCCTTCAGAAGATTCTTGGAGTAAATCTAAATACCGCTGGCTGGGCTTGCGAGGCTTGTCGTGCTTGGAGCATTTTTTACCCCCAGTGTCTCGAGAAGCCATGTTGACAGAAGCATACAACACTTCGTCTTCATCTTCTGACATTGGTTCAGACGTTGCAAAATTCAAACGATCGAAGACGGATCGTTTTGTTGTCTGACAACAACACTTGATGACAACCTTGTGATTACAATGATGTCCAAGTGGTTGAACTGGAGGTGTTGAGATGTTGTCCCGTTTTTGCTTGAGGTGTTCTCGGAGATCAGGAACAATGACGGGATGAGAAGAAGTCTGAGGGATATGTTCTTTAACTATATTCGGAACATGGTCCCGGTTCTTCAAATGTTTTGTCCCATGAGTATATAGAGAAGTACTCATTTCATTAGCATAGGTGTCAGGATTCTTCATCTTGGAAGTTTGCCTCTGATGCTGGTTGATCTTCGGCATTGGCTGTTTGCGTTTCATAGAAACTGGTCTATTGAGATAAGTCCTTAGATCAGCAAATTCAACCCCAGGGGTTTCTGTCTGAGACACCAGTAATTTTCCCTGTTTTGAGCGGGATATCCTGAGAGTTGGGAGATCTTGGAATTCTGCTACCGGAGTAGGCAGAATACCTCTTTGATCAGTACACTTCCCTTTGGCAAGGAGGGAAGAAGAACTCTTGTTTGAGAGAGTTCTTGTACTGATTGGTGCCGAGGCTCGTTCAGATTGATCTTCTACGGTAAAAACCGAGGAAGACTAAGAAAAGACCAAAGGACCTTTTTCCTTGTTTTGTGAAGAAGGATTGGCTAAAGAGCGTTTCCCTATGTTGTCTTCTAAGTCGTAGAACGAGGAAGTTTGAGAAAAGACCAACGGACCTTTTCTTTTGTTCTGAGGAGGAGGAGGAACAATCAACAGACTACCCCCAGTGGATTGCGCTGGAGCAACAGGGTGCTTGGAAAGAGGAGCAAAGTTTTTCCCCTTGCTGTAAGAAGAAGGGAGATTAGCCAAAAGGTTGTCCCTCTTAGACTGCGCTGGCACAGTTTGCGCAGGGGTTGAAGTGGCAGTAGGCGCATTGGCTGGTTGCGCATGAGAAGCTTTGACAGATGGCCTTTTGGCCACAGACACTGTAGCTTGTGCAGCAGGAATCTTGACTTCAGAGTGCTTGAGTTGCACTCTAGTTGATGGAGTGGTGGACTGTGCAGGAAGAGTTGCAGCCAACTGCGCCAGGGGAAGAGGAATCTTACACTTTGCCAGAGCAGCATAGGAAGTGGTTTGTGCACTGGCAAGAGGAGCAGTATACTGTGTATGGGCAGTAGAGGCAGCAGACTGCGCAGCAGTTTTGGGAGCAGAGACAGCAGACTGCGCAGAGGATTGCGCAGAGGATTGTGCAGAGGACTTTGGAGTCCACACTGAACAGACTTTACTCTAGGCAGAAATTGCAGTGCGACGAGTAGTCCCGGAGTTGATCATCGCCTCGTAGGCCGTCTGGTTGACCTTTACAACCAGCATCTTCTGCGTCTTTCCAATAGACGCAACGTCACATTGAGTTGTCACTTCCTCGTCGGAGGAGAAAGTCGTCCCCAGCAGAGTCGCCATTTTGTTTGCAAAAACAAAAGTGTTCTTTATTTCACAAACTTTGTAAGAAAATTACAATTGAATTCTGGGAAAGTACAACTATAGGAATCCGATCTGGAGATGATCGCTTTATCCCTTGGACGATGTGAACTTTAAAGACGGTAGCCTCTGAAGAATGCAGCAGCACTTTGGCAAGAACTCCTGATCTCTGGTGATGATCTTGAATGATCTGATGTTGATAATGAAGGACTTGAAACTCTATTTATAGAGTTCTGGAAAATAACTAATTGGTAGTTATTTCTGGATTGTGCAGGTTGGATTGCGTAGGCATTGGACTGCGCAAACAGCGAACTGCGTTGGCAGTTATTGGATCGTGGGCCAACTGTATGAGACGCATGGCATTGTTTGATTGAAATACGCTTGGTCGTGTACAGACGGTTGCCACGTGGTGAGCAATTGATGGCATGTATGCCACGTATAAAATATCAGTTATCTTGATGGATTGCGCCACTTGAACTGCGCTAGCTTCAGACTGCGCTCAAATCGAACTGCGCTGAAGAGGATCTGGTATACGTATAAAATATCAGTTATCTTGATGGATTGCGCCACTTGAACTGCGCTAGCTTCAGACTGCGCTCAAATCGAACTGCGCTGAAGAGGATCTGGTAGACTGTGCTGGCTTTTGGCAGCTGGACCGCGCTAGACAGCTGTCATGGCGGTGTGGCACAAGAAACGAACAGTTTCCTCGTTCTTCGGGCTGTCAGTTGTCAGAAGATCTGATTTTGTGTCAGGTAATGATGACGTTGCCACGTCAGCTGGCGCGCTCGGATGGGTGCGCAGTTCAGCTTGCGCTGTTGAATGGTTGCGCAATCTGTCTCCTGCGCAGTTCATTTGAAGGATGTGCAATTTGATTTTTATTGCTTTTTTGATGGGTGCAACTTGATTTTTAGGACCTACAATGGTCATTGGGCAACTTGTTGAGGTAAAAGTTTTCTCGAGCGGCATCCCTGGGCCACAGGACCGTTTCGGCCTAGGAGGAAACACGGTATAGCTGTGTTGGATGATAGCATGGGTTAGGCGGAGACTTTCAACAGGGCTCGCTACTTGCGTTGAAAGGGCCTCGACTAGCAAAGCTATAAGTCCAGGATAGCTTGTGGTGCTAGTGACCTTTCATATAGATGAGTCAGCATATAGTGGCGATCTGCGTGCATGCCTTTGGATTGAGTCGAGTATTGTGTGCATGTTATCAATGAGTCGAGTTGAATGTGTGTACGATCAGAACATAATGTTTGGGCCTAAGATTTGGCTGCAACGAAGACACCGTGCTTCATCACGTGATGTGGCATCGAATATTAAGTTATTGGCATCAGAGTTGCATAAGTTGGATTCGAGTCGTTTCAAGTTTAAGTCAGGAAGCGCCGTAAGGCAAAGTTGGTTAAGTGACACTTAGTTTACAAATCTTTGATTGAGTCAGTTGACGATTAAAGCAGCAAAGGCCGTGAGGCGGCAATATGGGTAAGTCACACTGAGTTACGAGACACGGTCTCAATATAGACACACAAATAGAGTTTATGATACAACCACGATGTTAGCACAATGTACTTGTAGCACGGTCACATGGAAATTGGATACTATCGTGTAGTTGCATCTCTGAATATGGGCCGAAAGACAAACACGACTTGATAAGATGACGTTGCAAGCACAAGAATGGTCTAGTAACACAAAATAGGCCGAGAGTCTATGTCCTAAAACTCATCCTAAGGCATGAGTAGAAAGACAATAAAAAAGGGTTATGTTGCACAAAGTAAATGAACGTGTTGGTTTTGTATGGGTGGACGAGAAGCTTACTCCACCAGTACAGTTGAGTACTGACACCCACACAGTGTTTTTGTGCAAGCTCAAGTAGAAGTTCGTTAGCGCAGAGCTCGCTTGGATGCATCGAGGCACGGAGTTCCTTAGCATTTCGAGGCACGCAGCCGCGTGGCGTCTGGACTTATACGGGACATAATGTATGGACATCGCCTATCTGAAGCATCCGCTGGCCTATCAAATTGTATTGAGAGATGAGAGAGAGCAGAGTGACTTGTATTGTGAGAACAGTGAGCTTGAGTGAATGTAATCTTGGCCTCGTGCCCACCTATGTAATCTTTGTTTCAATATCAATAAAGAGCTATTTGCTTGACTTGTGTTTCGTTTCAAGTTTCGCTGGTATTAATCAATGTTTCTGCTCGGAACTTTTGTGCGACGACCCCGTTGCTTAGCCTGTAATCGGCCGTTATGGAATCCTCCTTTCGTGAGCGCAACCTAGGCTCACGCGGTATCATGCCTTAGCGAGGACGATCGGTCCTACGGGACCGGGGTATGACAACCGCCACCGGATCTTCTCGTTAGATCGCTAAGGATCGATATCCCCGCCAATCAAGGTGAGCTTCGCCTCGATCTTCTCGCCTTCTTTTTCTTCTTGTTTATGTAATTAGGGTTTCGAGTTTGGGGATAGGGTTTTAAGTGTACGGCCATGGAGGGAGTAGTCTAGGGTTTTCTATTTGGGGGCTGAAGACGAAAAAGGAAGTATATAAGGTTAGGGTTATGCTATGGCGCTGGAGATGGAAAAGAGGAGTCAGGAGGAAGAAGACGAGTAGTCAGTGTTGACACAAAGTCACAGTCAACCAAATATTGATAGAATTGACTAAATAATACTTGTGATAATTCAATACGACACATGAAGACTACATCCAGCTCAAGTCAGACGACAGCTCAGTTTTGCTAATGCAAGTTATTTTTTTTGAGTCTGTATTTTATAATTTTATTGAGTCTAGACTTATGTAAGCTGAGTTATGCTGAGCATCTGAGACTTAACCTATACCATACCCAAAATCCAAAAGCTCCACATACATCCAAACAAGCCCATTGGACCAAAGACCTATTCTGTGCTCTGGAGACAGAGTTTGGGCCGAACTCTGCCTCCACACAGAGTTCGGGCCGAACTCTGTCCCCTAAAAATCAGCACCCTAATTTTTAGGGTTGGCATGCTCTTCTGAAGAAAAGGCACGGGGGTGTAACTACTATTTCACAAATAGTGGATTTAATCCTGAGCTAGAGTTCTCAGGCCTGGACTAGTCCTCCACGAGGGAAACCAGGTTAAAATCGGCTGTGTTTGTATATGCTCTCTTGCTCCTTATTTATTTCCGCATTTACTCTGATTAATTTTAACTTGTGAAAGAGTTTAATTTTTAATTGGCTATTATCGCTATAAACTCTATTCACCCCCCTCTAGAGTTGCCATCTGTTCTTTAATTGGTATCAGAGCTTAGTTCTCTCAACAAGGACTAACATCCTAGAGCTGATCCATGGCAACCACACAATCCTTGATTTCTAATCACGGTGAAGGGCAGTCCACTCATAGGCCTCCCCTATTTGATGGAACTAACTACACATATTGGAAAACAAGGATGAGATTTTATCTCAAGTCGCTAGACTTTGACCTGTGGACTATCGTCACCGATGGTTACAAAAAGCCTGCCAGGATAGTTGTCAATGGTGATCTCGTCGAGAAATCACATGACAAATATTCTGACGAGGAGAAGAAACAGGCAAGTCTAGACGCGAGAGCTATTAATGCATTATTCTGTGCTATAGACAGGAATGAGTTCAACAGGGTCTCAACATGCACCACCTCTCACGAAGTATGGAGACTTCTAGAAGTGACGCATGAGGGAACCACCCAAGTGTAGAAGCATGGAAAATAATAAAGAAAGATCCATGCGGCTAGGGAACCCCATGCGGCTCAGATAGCCAATGCGGCTCAAAGATTCATGCGGTACGAAGGACTATGCGGCTCAAGACGTTCCATACGGCTCAGAAGAGAAGACACGTGGCTTGCAAACAGTTCTCCCCTCCGCCCTATACTGCATTAATTACTTTGACGGCTGACCGCTCTGACGAAACGACAGGCCTGACACAAAGAGGCAATTATGACTATGTCATAATGACAGAATCCTAGGAAATCAAAGTAAATCTCTGGCACAACCCCCCGAGATCCAGAAAACGCCATGCAGCCTAGACACGTGGACAGTCATATGCGGCTCGAGCGGAGACTCCCCATGCGGCTCAGGCCGAAGTTGCCCTATGCGGCCCAGATCGAAACAGCCCTATGCGGCTCACAAGGATCATCTCCATGCGGCTCACTACCCATTGTATGGTCCGGATTATCATGTGGTTCGAAGATTCGAAGGGCACTCCCCAGGCAGCCCTGACACGTGGCCAGGCTTATGCGGCTCAACCCATATGCGGCTCAATCCTTATGCAGCTCAGTGACTCCCAGGACACGTGTCATAAAGCCAATCAATTTCCCAGATTTACTACAATCAAAGATTGGGTCAAATCCCAATAATCTGGGACACGTGGCAGGAGAATGAATTAAACTTATTCATTCAGATTTGCAGACATCAGCAAATCATCATCACGGAGATTTATTCCAATCAGCATTAATTACTGATAGGATTTGGTGCAATCTACACTAAATGGCCCAGATTCATCATACTCAAGATTAATGGCCTAGATTGATCAATCAACAGGCCGTCGCCACTCTAAGGGGCAATCATTGCAAACCCTAATGATTGCATTCCCTCCTTATAAATAGCAAGGTGCCATTCCCTTGCAAGAGGACCCCTTTTCGATATCAGAGAGAGCACCAGAATACTTGGAGAGAAAAAGCAGAGAGAGAGCAAAGAGAGCATTTCTTCAACGCCAAGCAATCTTCTGGAGCCAAGGCTGCATACCGATCGTCCAAGGATTAGCAGAGCTGTCGTAGCTTTCCCGAGCCTCTATCGTCACCCTCCAGAATCTAAAATAAACAATTGTACTTAGACTGCTGTACCTAGGCTTTCGTCCCTAGGCTTTCTTTGTACAAGCGAGTTTGTAACGTGAAGTAAAAGTCCAGTCCTCCGATAATTGTTCTGCTCTTTTATATTTCATGGCAAACACGATGGCGACTCTGCTGGGGATAAACTTCTCCACGGCTGAGGAGTTGGTGACGCAGTCGGATGCAGCCAAGCTTGGCTCCACGCAGCAGAAGATGGTCGTCCGTTTCGACCAACAGGCGTTTGAAGAGATGCTCTCTGAAGGAAGTGCCGGCCCGATCCAGAAGCGAACCCGCACAAAGAAAGCTCGCTGCGAGTGGAGGCCAAATTCATTTGCTCCTCTACAAGCTCTGGACGGGGTACTCTCTGCTACCCAAAACAGCGAAGATGACTCTCATACGGCTCCACTTCGAGCCGTAGAGAACTCTGCTGTCCCCAAGTCCGGCAGAGGAAAGCACTACGATACTGGACTTACACGAACAAAGAGCGACTCTATGCGCCCCAAGAAGAAGCCGAGCACTCATGTGGCCAAATCTGCCAACCACATGCAGGAGGCTCATGCGGGTGGATCTACTGTAGGAGCGTAAAAAGTGCTTCACAGAATGAGTCAAAGTGATAGATCATTCTACTCAAATTGATCTACTTTACGCCGCAGGGAGGTTAAATGCTTTACGCCCATGACAAGGCTAATCGCTTTTTACGCCTAAAGCAGCCAGGGTCAAGATAATAGTTTTACGTCTAAGATAGGCCAACCCTCTTTTTACGCTGGACAAAGCTGTCAAAGTCTCGCATTTAATGCAAAGTCTGACATGAAGATATTGATGATGGCATATACCACAGATTTCGAAGGGATTTGTTTTATACAGAGACCAATGTTGTCATTTAGTATGTGGACTGAGCTACTTTACGCTCACACTATGGTTTCTTTTACGCACGGAGATTATATGAGTTTTTACGTTCGAAAGTCGACGTGTGCGTAAAGTCTATCTGGGATACTTTACGCTCAAGGTTATTTAATAACCACTTTACGCAGGAAATCTATGACATGGCTGTTTTATGCCTAGTCCACTGCTTTACGTTCAGAGTACATTGGGGTTGTTTTTACGCCATATTCTTCTTCATCAGTTGAGAACGTGGTCTGCCTATATGGCTTTCATGCCACACATCTCGAAGAACGTGTGTACGTACATCCTATTTTTACTGAAATGATGGGACACGTGTCAACATATACAGAGGATGACTTCGGTCGTGGGTGGCAGTTGTTAGCGTAAAGACGGAACTTTTGCTGAGTTTTTACGCACAAGAGCCCAAGTCTATAAATAGACTTATTTTCTCATAACACACACACACAGAGACAGGAGAAGAGACAGAGAGATTAGAACTCAGAGATTTTTGATTCTCTAGAGCATTCTTCTTCAACCTTTCTTTCAGAACAGAGTGAAGCAGAGCAGAAAAGCATTCGGCCTCGCCATCAGTGCCCAAGTGCGTCGATACCTTTCTGGTGACTTAGTTCTTCCAAGTTGTTCATCTTCAAGCAGCGATCTTCATCATCATCGTATGGTCCAAGGAACAAAGTGATCATTTACAGATCAGACTTCTACAGAATACTTTCCCAGAATCAAATTTGTACTTCTTGTACTTTTTCTCGTTTTATTTTCAAAAGCCAATTCCCAAGGCATTTTTGTTAAGTGAAACAAAATGGCGACTCTGCTGGGGACGACCTTCTCCTCTGACGAGGAGGCAATTGCTCAATACGATGATGTGTCGATTGGATCGACAAAGAAGACTCTGGTTGTACACTTCGACCAGACTGCTTATGAAGGAATGCTCCGAACTGGGGGTGGTTCTCGCTACTCCAATGTTCAAAAATCTCGCAAAGCACGAAAAGTTTGGATTCCTAAATCCAAAATAGCTTCTGATCTCTCTGTTGCTGCTAGTGGCAAGGGAATTCTTCCCACTCCTGTCATAGGGGCTCCCGTTCGTAACGAGGCAGTCCTTACTTCAGAGTTGCACTCAAAGTGTGACGATTTATCTCCCGTTTGTAACGGTGAAGATAATCAGGTTTCACGCCCACCGCGTAAGAACCAGGTTTTACGCTCAGTGGGTAAAAACCAACTTTTACGCTCAGTACATAAAGATGAGTCTCCCATTTGTAATGGGGCAGACTCTAACGATTGTGCTTCTGGGTGTAAGAATCAGTCTCCCGTCGGTGACGTGGTAGGCTCAAATAAATTACGCTCCTCGCGTAAAATAAAATCTTCCGTCTGTGACGTGGTAGATAACCAATTTTTGCGCTCTACGCGTAAAGGTAAATCTTCTGTCTTTGACAGTATAGATAAAATTCGCAATGATATTTTTACATCTAATGTGAATGTACCTAAACGTGTACAGCGTAAAAATGTTGTTGGTAAAGCTTCAGTTCTACACCAACAGCCTTCTTCTACTGCTCTACGCAAAGTACCAAATCTACAAATTACACGCAATAAAAATGGAGTCCTTCGTGCTAAAAAATCTCAAGATTTATGCACACAACTCCAAACGCGTAGAAATGTACGATTTGGTTCTGCGAATGCAGCCAGTAATCTTCTTTATACACAGGGGACTAAACGTTTTTCTACCCCTAATGTAATAAAGAAGACTACTCCCTCCACTCTGACTTACGTGAATTGCTAATGCAAAAGCGTAAGAACAGACAATCTCCGGTGATATTTCCCCAAGAAAAACATCATTGTGATTATCACCAGGTTGTAATCAATTGTTGTTGTTCGACTTCAAAACGGTCAGTTTTTGATCGATTGAGTTTTAATGTGTCTCAACAACAAACTGAAGACCAAGAACATGAGTTGTCATATGTGTCAGTGAACATGGCATCTCATACTAACAGAGGACGACGTCCAAGACGAAATACGTCCCAAACCCCAGGTCAGCAACAGTTCAACAGACTTCTTGATTCTTTTGAGGGAGTATATCAGAACACTCGATCAAGAAGACAAATACAGACTTCTGATTCAGAAGCTGGGGGTACTCAATCTTTTGAGTCCGAGACTGACAGTGTCGATTCATACTTCTATACTGATCCTTCTATATCTTCAAGAGAGGTTGAATCCTATGCTGTTGGAGATGAACCAGAGACCTCATCTGTTAATACAGAACAGCGTCTCACTGTCATTGAGCAATCACTGAAAGACACGCTTAACATGGTGCAAAACATGCATCAGATAATATTGAATCAGCAAACTGCTCAGCCGACAGTAATAGCACCAGTACCAGTAGCGACACAAACTCAAGATAGTCAAGGGGCTGATATACCTTTGAATGTTTAGGAGCCTGCTGTTAATCAAAATTCTGCATCTCCAGATCCTATTATTCCAGAAGATGTACCATCTCCGGTGGGGATTACGGTACATCCAACAACTATTCAATCAAGTGTGCTTCCGCAAACTAGTGAGGCCATTCAAGCAGTGCGTGAACTCAAAGCACAGTTTGAAGTCTTGAGGCACAAGGATCAACTCCAGAGGTTAGGGATTAAGCAACCTTATCCTCCTCATTGGAATGATGTACCCTTTCCACCAAAATTCAAGCCACAATCCATGGTATTGTTTGATGGGAGGGCTTCTCCTAGTCAATATATCAATTATTTTGATATTATGACTGTACATCTGCAGAAAAATGATGCTCTTCTCACTCGAGTGTTCATTGGTTGCTTGACGGGTTCGGCTTATGATTGGTATCGAAGTTTACCCGACAATTGTATTTCGTCTTTTGACGAATTTAAGGCAATGTTTCTCTCCCACTTCCATGAAGGAGGTATGGACATGAACATGTCCTCCTTAATAGAAATCAAGCAAAAGGAGAAAGAAGATACTCGGACGTTCATTGAACGTTTTCGACAGGCGACTTTAAAGATGCCCCCTGGTATGCCAGATTCAGCACTCATTGATACATGCAAGATGAATCTGCGACCATCTATTGCTGTTTTTACGGGTTCTCAATTCACAGATTGGGCTTCGTTCATCATAGCAGCAGTTTCTGCCGAGACCAATGGTAGGTTGGCTCGTGAACATGGATGATTTTTGCCTCAGATGATAGAGGAAAGAAAAGTAACCCTGGTAATAACCCCGGTAATCGTAATGTGAAAGGAAAAGATACCCTCATGGTTAATCTTTCCAAGAATAAAACGACGCCGAATAGTCAGGAATCTTCCAGGCCAAAGGAAGAATACTCTTTTGATGAGAGTGATATCCCAGGGATATTTCAATGTCTGGTGAAGAGTGGCAAACTTTATATTCCAGAGCCAAAGAGGCCTAATGAGGTGAATCTGACTGACAATCCCAAATATTGTATCTATCATAGATACATTAATCATCCTACCGGTGCTTGCTATGTTCTGAAGAAGAAAATCCAAGAGCTGATAAATGGCGGCGCTATCGCCTTAACTAATGATGACCATACAGTTACAACCAACATGGTTTCTCTTCAATTCGGGGATTTTCCTCCACAGCAAGTAGCAGATGGAATCATCCCAATCCCGAAGGCGACGATGAAGATTATGAATATCCCGCCTCCTAGAGAAGAAAATGACGGATTGCTGCCTCTTACCTTAAAGAATGGTGAAATTATGTGGGTACATCCTGACTTAATACCTGAATTGGAAAATGAAAGTAAAATTTCAAAATCCAAGAAAGGCAAGAAAGTCAAAACCTGTAACATGATTTCTCATGTTATTCCAGATCCCGACGATTCAGATTATCCATGGGATGGCACTCCTTTGGAAGATAGACTAAGAGGATTGAACATATGTCCTCTAAGTCTAGTTCCTCCTACCAAACTCAAGCTTACTCATCAGCAGTGGTTAGCTATGAATAGTGTCCCTTTATATCGGGCACAACAAGTCTTCGCTGCTTACGAAAAAGCTCCTACAGGGATTTTTCCTCGTATCCCGAATCCTTCTCCTCCTGTAGTTACAGAGACATCTATTCCTCATTCTCCTGTGGATACAGAGATCTCTTCTTCTTCCTCTGTGGAACCATTTGTTAAAAGTCTACTGCCCATTCATCTATACAGTCAGCAATCTGTCCTTCTCATGAAGAAAATGGGTTATGACTTTCAGAAGGCAGAAGGTTTGAATTATGATAAAGGAATACGACTTCCTTTATAAATTCAAAATCAAAAATCCACTATTGGATTGGGTTCTGAAATTCCTCACAACAAACCTTACAAGAAAAAGGCTAAAGGGAGGAGTACCACTATTGGATTGGGTTCTGAAATTCCTCACAACAAACCTTCCACTATTGGATATGGTACTTCCTTCTCTTGAGCCTGAAGAAGAAACTTTTACTGGTACAAGATCCGGGAAGGAGTACCACAAAGATTATGAGGGATCTTCCAAAGAAGCAGAAGATGTAGTGGAAACACTACCAGCTCAACCTTCTCCTGTTCCTGCTAAACCCTCGGTGGTTGAAAAGGGAAAACAGAAAGCAGTACGCTTTGACGTTCCATTGAAGTCTGCTTCCAGTCAGGGGGTAGTCATGAAACCTTACAAATTTGATATTCTAGCTCAGTTAGCCAATACTCCGGCTAGACTATCCATATTTGAACTGTTTCGTCTTTCTAGAGAAAGCAGGGAGACTTTGAGTGAAGCTCTACTTCAGGCAGATTCATGCTTGGCTCAACTCAAAGTCCTGATAATACTCCAGTGTCGTGTCCGCAATGTCATAGTGTGATGGAAGCAATTCCCAATATCACCTTTACACAAGAAGATATGCTGTTGAAGCATAACAAACATGACAGACCTTTGTGCTATACTGGGTATATTGGATCTACTAAAATTGATAGGATTTACATCGATCCTGGGTCGTCAATTAGCATAATCCTTCAAAGTATGCTAAGACCCCTGAGGATTCCTACTAGTGACCTGACTTACACTAGTACTACGATAATTGGTTTTAACTCTGGCAAGAGTAAACCACTGGGGAAGATTCGTCTGAAGATTCAGATTGGCGATCTGCGAACTATGGTAACCTTCTATGTTATCAACTCAGATGTATCCTACAATATTCTTCTTGGAAGATCGTGGATTCATGAACACAACATTGTGCCTTCAACTCTCCACCAATGCTTTAAGTATGTGGATTCTCAAGGAGTTGTAAAGACTGAATTTGCTGATATCAATCCCTTCAAGGGTGTCGAAGCCTATTTTTCTGATTCAAGGCTTTATAAACAAGAACATGTGAAAGAGATATCAGACATAGCTGAAGATCAATCTTTTATTGAAGATCAGTCTATTAATGAAGATCCGCCAGAAGAACAACCTTTGAAGATCATAGTCAAGGGACGAATCCAATCCCAATCTGTCAATGATCAACCTTTGGTAATCAAGGTTAAAGGAAGAACTCAAGCTTCATCTGAGGAATCAGTAAATGTTCCTACTAAGAGCCAAGTTCAACCCTTTTTGATTAAGGTCAAAGGGCGTACTTCTTGTACGAATGATCCAGAACCACCATTGATTGTCAATCTTGGCAAATCTACGCAGAAGACGGATAATGGTCTACTGATAATTAATCCAAAGCGTAGCAGTCAAATCGTAAATGATGTAAATATTGATCATTCTGTACTTTTTGATATCAATGAAGATTTCCTTTTCGAGTATATGGCTGCCAAGTTTATTGAAAGAATGACTTTATCTACTGATAATCAAAGTCATCAATCTAAAGGCGACATAGAATCAGAAGAAACTTTATACATCAACTATAAAGAAAATTCCTTTCCTCTTCAGGTTAATGTTGGACCTTATGCTCAAAAGTTCTTAACATCTTCTCCTTATCTACTTCCGGTATTTTCAGCTTTTATGGTTCAAATTGATGATGAATCCGAGCCATTTAAAAATGACCCTTGGGCCCAACAAATGGACACTCAATGGGAACTTCGTTTTGAACAGCGACAGCCACCTACAGAGGATGAGGTTGTCCAGATTGATGTCGGAGATAGAACTACGTCCAAACCAATATTCATCAGTAAGAGTCTTTCTGAAGATGAAAAGGAAGAGTTGATAAAACTGATCAAAGAATATATTGACATCTTTGTATGGAGTTATGAGGATATGTCGGGTCTAGATCCTAAAGTTGCTACTCATAAGCTCAATATTTTGCCTAACGCCAAGCCTGTAAAACAACAGCAACGGCGCTTTAGACCAGATATGATGGATGCAATCGAAGCAGAAGTCAAAAAGTTAATCACATGTGGATTTGTTCGTGAAGAGCAACACCCGGATTGGGTTGCCAACATTGTTCCTGTTATGAAAAAGAACAAAAAAGTCCGAGTTTGTATAGATTATCGAGATCTTAATACGGCTTGTCCAAAGGACGAATTTCTACTTCCCATTACTGATGTCATGATAGACAATACATGCGGTTTTGAACGTATGTCTTTCATGGAAGGATTCTCAGGATACAATCAGATCAAGATGTATCCAGAAGATGAAAAACATACTTCTTTTCAAACACCCCTCGGAGTTTACTGTTATACGGTTATGCCGTTTGGTCTTAAAAATGCCGGTGCTACATATCAACGGGCTATGAGCAACATCTTTCAAGAGCATCTACGAAAGGCAGTTGAATGTTACGTAGATGACATCGCTGTTAAAAGTCGATCAAAAGATGATCATATTCAAGACTTAAAGACAGTATTTGAATTGATGCGTCAACATCAATTGAAAATGAACCCTACTAAGTCATTCTTAGGGGTTTCTAGTGGCAAGTTTTTAGGATTTGTTATTACTTCTCAGGGTATCCATGTTGATCCTGATAAAGTTAAAGCAATCCTCGAAATGCGTCCACCTCGCAATCTAGAAGAACTCCATAGTTTTCAGGGCCGCATTGCTTATATCAGGAGATTTATATCTAATCTCTCTGGGAGATGTCAACCTTTCTTCCGTCTGTTAAAGAAAGGTGTATCTTTTGTCTGGGATGAAGCGTGTCAAGAAGCCTTCAATGATATTAAACAATATCTTACAAATCCACCTGTCCTGGTACCTCCAGTGGTAGAAAAACCATTTTTACTATATGTTCGAGCCTTGGATCATTCACTTGGTGCTCTTCTCGCACAGAAAAGTGATATGGGTCATGAACAGGCAATTTATTATCTTAGCTGAATGATGGTTGGAGCTGAACACAGGTATACTCCTGTAGAAAAGGAATGTCTGGCTTTGGTTTTTGCCGTACAAAAGACAAGACATTATGTGACAGGACAAACTATTCATGTCATCTCCAGAATAAATTATATTCGGGTATTGATGAGAAAGCCGAGCATTCTTAATTCCAGATTAGCTACTTGGGCGATGTTGCTCACTCCTTATGATATGATTTATGTGCCTCAAAAGTCAGTAAAGGGTCAAGCATTAGCTGATTTCTTAGCTGCTCACCCTATACCAGAAACATCAAAGTTATATGAGGACATTCCAGATGAAGTCGTGGATTGCAACATGATTTTGAAGAATGATATATGGCAATTATATTTTGATGGAGCATCACGAGTAGGACCTAAAGGCAACATTGTCTCTGGGGTAGGAATCGTCTTGGTTTCTCCTGACAAAATGGTCATATATCGTGCCTATTCTCTCAATGAGCCATGTTCCAACAATGTAGCAGAATATAATGCTCTATTGATTGGTCTCCAAGTAGCAAAACAATTGAATATTGAGTTCCTAGAAGCTTATGGAGATTCTCAATTGATTGTTAATCAAGTTAGAGGGGCTTATGAGGTCAGAAACCCTGATCTCATCCCTTACCATCAGGTGGTAGTCGAGTTGGTCCTTTCATTCAAAGGATTCTTCATTGAATTTGTACCACGTTCTCAGAATGTTGAGGCTGATGCTCTTGCTAGTCTAGCTGCAGATTTGGCAGTTCCAATCCGAAGGCAAAATACAATTACTTTGTTGGACCGAGATCTGTGTTGTATCAAGAATAATCTGTATGTTGAACAAAGTTATACTACAGAGGCTAGTTCCCAACAAAGGGATTGGAGAACTCCATTCATTGACTATGCGGTTCATGGAATTTTGCCTGAAGATCCAAAAGAAGCTGCATCAATTAAGAGACGATCATTTCGATTTTATTATGATTCGTCTTTACATATGTTATATCGTCGATCATATGATGGACTCTTACTGCGTTGTCTCTCAGAAAGTGAAGCTAAACAAACACTACGAGAGGCTCATGATGGTGTTTGTGGTGCTCATCAACCAGGTCCTAAATTACAAGACCGTATTCGAAGAATGGGGTATTATTGGCCTTCTATGATAGCAGATGCTGTAGACTATGCCAGAAGATGTAAAGCATGTTAGATTCATGCTGATTTTATTCATCAACCGTCTGAATTTCTACATCCTACAGCAGCTTATTGGCCCTTCGAAGCTTGGGGTATGGATGTCATTGGTCCTATTAACCCTCCTTTTGTTAAAGGACATCGGTTCATATTAGCTATAACCGATTATTTTTCTAAGTGGGCAGAAGCAGTTCCTCTTGTTGAAGTAAAAACATCTAATGTGGTCAGCTTCATCAAACATTATGTCATTTATCGCTTCGGGATTCCTCGACGAATAATTCATGACAATGGTCCACAATTCGCCAGTCAGGCATTTTATCGGTTCTGTGATAAGAATCGAATTCAAAATTTGGCTTCTACGGCTTATAATCCAGCTGCTAATGGTTTAGCTGAAGCTTTCAATAAGACGATCATTAAACTTCTCAAAAAGTTTGTCTCTTCTAATAAACGTGATTGGAATGAGAAACTTGGGGAATGTTTATGGGCTTATCGAACAACAGTCCGAACTCCTACTGGTTTTACACCATTTTCATTGGTTTATGGATGTGAGGCTGTTCTTCCTTTGGAAATCCAAATTCTATCTCTACGGATAGCTATTGCTAATGAGCTAACTATAGAGAATAATGATCGCTTACGACTTCAAGAACTTGAAGGATTGGATGAGAAGCGTCTTCAAGCACAACAGCATATTGAGCTATATCAAGCCCATATATCTCGAACTTTCAATCGTAAAGTTAAAGAGAGGGTGTTCAAGGTTGGCGAACTAGTATTGGTTGTTCGAAGACCGATGGTGATGACTCACAAAAGCAAAGGAAAATTCCAAGCAAAATGGGAGGATCCTTATGTTATTGAGACCGTATTTTCTAATGGTGCCTATCGGTTATCAAAGCCTAATGGAGATCTGCTCATGATGCCTATCAACGGTAAATTCCTTAAGAAATACTATGTATAAAGAAGAAGGCTGATAAAAAAATAAAATTCCTTTATTTATTTTTTCTGAACAAAATTTTAAGGACCACTGCCTCCCTTATTGAATACATAATCAGCCAATGCTTCGAAGGTATCATTGCCTGAGTTCATGAAAAATCTGCAAGCAACCATCCTCAGTGCCTCTTCTTCAGGAGTTTTCCCTGGCTCTACTAAGAAAGCAAAGATATCTTGTGGTGGCTTGGGAGTAGAAGAGCTTTCGTCTACTTCGGTTGTCCCTGTCACAATTGGCTCAGCGGAGTGCGTCTCGACGACGTCCTCAACTTTCCTGGAGACTTCATTCTTTTGCTCCATACCCTTGGAAGACATTTCCAATAGACGAGCAGAAATAAGAATGAAATGTTACAAAGAGTTTTCGCCTATTTATAGGAGAGATCTGTTGATGAACCAGTCTTTGAAAACAACCTTTCATTCCCGAAAAGGTCTATCCGTCCATTCTATCAGGTTCATTCATTTAATTATGGAATTGAATCAATGTTTTCTTTTTTCGAAAGTTATGTTGATTAATTCATACATTGATATGGACCTATATGCTCATGACATCTGTCTCCTTATTCCCCAGCTACCAAGGTTTGGTTAAGCTGGTTTCTTGTCCCCTGGGAGAGGAATTTTAAATCTTCTATTTTATCAATTGATTAAAAAATGGGATTCGTTATTTATCATGTCTGTATGACCTCTGAATGAATATTAAATCCACTTACTTTTCTTATCTATCATTTCCATTTGACCTCTGCATAGATATTAATCTACTTTTCTTTGAGTTCTTACATACTGTCATGTCCATATTACCTCTGATAGTATTGTATACTCTAAAAACAGAAAACAAGATTTCATTATCTATCATGTCCATATCACATCCAGATAGATACAAATCATTGAGCATAGAAGACTTATCATTTCTATTCCCATATCATCAAAAAAGTCTATTACATTTCTTAGACTTTCTTACAAGTTATAATGGAAATCTATTACATTCTTGGATTTTCATTCTACACACACAACGATAGCCTAATGGAGATCAATTTCTTCTTTGGATCTTCTTCATCGGATTCGTTATTGGTGTCAATTCCTTGCTGTCTGAGCCTCTGTGGTGACCAGAACAGTAGGAATCAAACTCTGGTCTTCTCTCTCAGACGAGAGGAGAATCCCAGAGTATGGCAGCCCGAAGATGTGTTGCTGCCAATACAACTGGTGGAGGAGTGGCGGCCTCTCAAAGGAGATAGGAATGTATCCAACATTGGGATACAATTCCTAGTCCTGCCGTGAAAGGAACTCTACTACCCGATTTCTCGGGATAGAGTTGACTCCACCATCCAACTCTCCGTGTATAAAGGCTCTTCCTACCAACAGAGGAAGACCCTTCTATCTCACGAAGAGTTCTGAGTTGTCTGATTTGCGCGTCAAAAGCGCATGAGCTCCCTGATATTGATGCCAGAAGCACGCTCTTCACAGCGTCAAAGTCACCAATGCCGGTTCTGGAAAAGCTCTTTAGCCAAACTTCTGCAGAAAACAACAAAGAAGAAGTGTTTTAAACAGAAGTACCATCAGATGCGTATGAGACGCTAACTAAACAGATGCTCATGCATCTTGTTTTATCTTCAACAGACTACAAGGCATTTTACGCTAGTGTCTCAGGTATACCACTATTCAGCAAGGCTTTTACGCTAGTGCTTCAGCAAGGCTTTTACGCTAGTGCTTCAGCAAGGCTTTTATGCCAGTGCTTCACGTGTACCACTATTCAGCAAGGCTTTTACGCCAGTACTTCAGAAACTTCAAAGACAGATAATTGCTTACGATCAGACTTACCACTTAGGTCAAATGGTTTGGCTCTAATAGTGGATGAATCTACATCTGGTGATCGGGCGTACAAAGGAACGCCATTGGAAAGCATCGCCATTGTCATTTGTTGGAGAACGACATTGCAAAAAGTTATCTTCAGAGGAATAAGAATGAGAATACATGAGACATTCTCGGCTATTTATAAAGACTGAAGAAACTGTTGGGAGTCTATTTTGGGAAAAGATCCTATTGAAAGGCTCTCGTGACCACAAGACAGACGCCACGTGTCGGTTTGTTTCTTGGGAATGAACAACCATAGAAGCAGTCAAAAGAAGTGTTGAACAGTTCTATGTACCAAACAGATGAGATTAACATCAAAACTTTATTTATAAAAAGGGGGGAGTGGACCCCTACATATAAGAGAGTCGCAATACATGGAATATCATTTTCTCTCTCCTTCGTTGGGTTGACGAAGGGAGGCACCTAACTCGCACATGTTGCGAATCCCAGAGCGACGCATCAAATTTAGAAACGCTTCTGCATCTCCTGAGCCCTCATATGCAGTCGGGGGACCACCATCGATGCGACTGAAGACTGCTGGAGTTAATCCAAAGCACTCTACAAAGTTGTGTGCTCGCTCAAAGTCAATCCTTGAGCCCAAAGCCTCTTCATTGTTAATCTCCTCCTTTGGCGCCATGTTACTATGGAGATGAATGACAAGAGTGAAGAATTTCTCCTTATTTATACAATTAAATCAACTCTCCATATTCCTCATTGGAAACTGTTCATTATTAATGCAAACTCGGGGAAGTGAAAAGGCGTTCGAAAGTTTCGAGAAGAAAATTCATTGTGACGGTTAAATTTTGACCGACACTATTTAATTTTACGCCGACTGTTGGATATCCCCCGCTTTTACGCGGATGACTGTTGCGTATCCCAAATTTTACGCTGACTGGTCAAATCTCAACTTTTACGCTGCTGTTCAAAGTGTTTCAAATTTTGGATATATTTGAAAACTTTGAAGGGGGTCTTGTAGGAGCGTAAAAAGTGCTTCACAGAATGAGTCAAAGTGATAGATCATTCTACTCAAATTGATCTACTTTACGCCACAGGGAGGTTAAATACTTTACGCCCAAGACAAGGCTAATCGCTTTTTATGCCTAAAGCAGCCAGGGTCAAGACAATGGTTTTACGCCTAAGATAGGCCAACCCTCTTTTTACGCTGGACAAAGCTGTCAAAGTCTCGCATTTAATGCAAAGTCTGACATGAAGATATTGATGATGGCATATACCACAGATTTCGAAGGGATTTGTTTTATACAGAGACCAATGTTGTCGTTTAGTATGTGGACTGAGCTACTTTACGCTCACACTATGGCTTCTTTTACGCACGGAGATTATATTAGTTTTTACGCTCGAAAGTCGACGTGTGCGTAAAGTCTATTTGGGCTACTTTACGCTCAAGGTTATTTAATAACCACTTTACGCGGGAAATCTATGACAGGGCTGTTTTACGCCTAGTCCACTGCTTTACGCTCAGAGTACATTGGGGTTGTTTTTATGCCCTATTCTTCTTCATCAGTTGAGAACGTGGTCTGCCTACATGGCTTTCATGCCACACATCTCGAAGAACGTGTGTACGTGCATCCTATTCTTACTGAAATGATGGGACACGTGTCAACATATACAGAGGATGACTTCGGTCGTGGGTGGCAGTTGTTAGCGTAAAGACGAAACTTTTGCTGAGTTTTTACGCACAAGAGCACAAGTCTATAAATAGACTTATTTTCTCATAACACACACACACAGAGACAGGAGAAGAGACAGAGAGATTAGAACTCAGAGATTTTTGATTCTCTAGAGCATTCTTCTTCAACCTTTCTTTCAGAACAGAGTGAAGCAAAGCAGGAAAGCATTCGGCCTCGCCATCAGTGCCCAAGTGCGTCGATACCTTTCTGGTGACTTAGTTCTTCCAAGTTGTTCATCTTCAAGCAGCGATCTTCATCATCATCGTATGGTCCAAGAAACAAAGTGATCATTTACAGATCAGACTTCTACAGCAATACTTTCCCAGAATCAAATTTGTATTCTTGTACTTTTTCTCGTTTTATTTTCAAAAGCCAATTCCCAAGGCATTTTTGTTAAGTGAAACATCTACCAGCCGCATGAAGAAAGTCTATGCGGCCAGATCATCCAGCCGCATGAAGAAAACTCATGCGACTGAGACTCCCAGCCACATGAAGAAAGCCTATGCGGCTACGTCTGCCAGCCGCATGAAGATTGTTGAGGACGGCAGCATGACGCCTACCCCGCACGGCTCTGTCTTCGACCGCCTGTCTTATGGTCCTGATCTCTTGTGCTCCCAAGAAGATATGTCTGACTCTCTCCAGCATCACTTAGACTCTTCCTACTATGTGCCTTTATGCACTAGAGCGAAGAAGTCTAGGGCAGCGCGAGCTTGGCACGCTCGGTCCGCTGATCCTGTCTCTGATCATCTGAGCGTCCTGCATACCGTTATGCGGGCCTCAGATGGGAAGTTGTACAGAACCACTCGAGTCCAGCCCCCGGTGGCAAACGGACAGAGAAGTGCACAAAAGTCTCCCAAAATCTAGGGAGCAAGCATGGTCGATCCAGACGAGTCTGACTTGCGTGAGGCCATCCTCCACAAACGCAAGGAAAGAGAAGACGCATCGGGGTACAAAAAGTCCTTCCACGGACGTCACTGTACCCAAGTCATCGTCAACTGCTGCTGCAATAATGCGACGGTGTGAGAAGACCGGCAGTCCGTCTGTCAAAGACTGCAACAACCGTCTTCAGAAGACGAGGAACTTCCCGTCGTCTCCTGCAACTCTGCTCGAAAAGTCCCCGCTGATGGAAGAGGGAAGAAGACAAATATTCCCAGCCCGAAGATTTCAACCACTTCGACTAAAAGACTATCGTCCAAGCGGGCACCCACCACCGGAGTTTTCTAAGGTACTCACTCTAAGACGAAATCTGCTACAGTGGGAGATTCGTCGTCCACAACGCAGGGGGTTGCTGGGACTGGGGGTAGCACCCCTCCGAGCCTCCACAACAATCCGATGTTCCAAGAAGACGAGTCGGGGAGGCAACTCTCTCATCAGATTCAGCAAACCCTGACGTCCCCGAGAACGTCTACAACTCCCAAGACGAGGCAAACTCGGAGACTGGGGGTACTGTTCCTTCCGAGTCTGAACTAGAAGAGAACATACCCACATACCCCGATGACTTCTCACTACAGGGGTACGATTCGGAGGGCGCTTCCTCCACCGCTCCGTCCATCTCTCCTCACGTAAAGACGGTATTCATAACAGACAACAGCCAAGGAGGTTCCAGTGATCGCCAACGCATTGACAGTCTCGAAGCCATATTGCTTGCTTTGGTCAAGTCTGTAGACGAGATTAAAGCGGTCCTTCCAACTCTGCAAGGAGGGATACCTGGCCAAACAAATGCGGGTCTCGCGGTCAATGCGAACTCGAATTCGGCGGCACCAAACCCGGGCAACGATCCTCCTGAAACAACGGCCCCCACCGCCGTGGACGAGGCCCGCGAAGCAAGAAGAGAGGTCCAAAAGCTCCGAGCCATGTTTCACGCTCGAGAAAACTCTCAAGACCTCAGAATACGGCAACCGTACCCTGCTGCCTGGAGGGACGTTCCATTCCCACCAAGATATAAGCCATTCAATATTAATCCTTATGATGGCAAGACCTCAGCAAGTCGGTACATCACCTACTTCGAGGTCACCACCGACCATCTGCCCCATGACGATGCTATTCTCACACGATTATTCATCGGGGCATTGGAAGGGGTCGCCTTCGACTGGTAACGCAACCTGCCAGACAACTGCATCCACTCCTTCGTCGGCTCCAAGCGCATGTTCTTGGAGAGATTCTACGAAGTAGGGCAGGACATCACAATGTCCACCCTCATGGACGTCGTCCAACGGGAGAAAGAGCTAACAAGAAACTATATCGAGCGGTTCCGCCAAACCGCAATGAAGCTGCCATCTGGAAATCCGGATTCCTCCTTGATTGAAATTTGCCAAAAGAGATTGCTCCCAACAATCAGTCTCTGGATGGGCGAAAGTCAATTCAAGGACTGGAAGACGTTTATCATCAGTGCTACAAGCGCCGAAGAACGATTGAAGAAGGATCGCCAATTGGGACTGCACATCTCGGACGGAGAGAACAAGGGCAAGCGTCCTAACAACGACAATGGGTGTAGCCCCTCCAACAACCGGGACAGCAGGGGTAAGCAGGCTATGGTGGCCGACACAGCACAGAAACCTGAGCCAAAGCCGGCAGACAAACAATGGACGCAAATCACTTACTCCTTCGAAGACGGTCACGTCAAGCCCATCTTGGACATGCTCATACAAGGAGACAGAATTCAGCTACCTCCACCAAGACGGGAACTGCGGCAGGCAGACATGGAGAATCCAAAGTACTGCCATTACCATCGCTACGTCCACCATGCCACACACGACTACTACCAACTAAAACGGTACATCCAAAATCTCATCCAAAATCTCATCTCATCTTCTACCTTCCCGAGATCAAGCTGCTGGTCTAGTGCCCCTCACCACATCGCGAGGGAAGGTCATGTGGATCCATCCAGACTTGGCATCGGAAGTGACTCAGTCCACATCGTCTTCCACCTGCAAGAAGAAGAGTGGAAAAGTCAGGACCTGTCGCACAATCTCGGCAGATATCGAAGAAGCTACAGCCGTAGTCACGCGGTCCGGGGCACAATCCCAACCTGTGGCTGACAACCCGGCTGAAGATCATCAGCCCGCTACAACCGACGCTCCGGGACCGGCTCAGCCTCCGACGACCGACAAGCCTAGGCCAAGGGAGGCTCGTTTTGACAAATTCCTTCGAAAAGAGGCATCACAAGGGCTAGAGAAGCCCTACAACTTCGACATCTTAGCGCAATTGGCCAACACACCGGCCAAGTTGTCATTATACGAGCTTCTGAGACTCTCAAAGGACGTACGAGCAGCTTTGAGCGATGCACTCCAAAACGCTGACGCATACCTGGCTCAGGTCAACCTCACAGGAGAGAACCCGCCTGCAGATCTCTAAGACAGAGCCTGCATGGGAGCAATGCCCAATATCGTCTTCACTCCGCAGGACATGCTTATCAAAACCAATCTGCACGATCGCCCACTATACTACACTGGATACATTGGCGACGTAAAGGTGGATCTGATGCACATTGATCCTGGCTCTTCCATAAGCATTATCCCGAAGGGTCTGCTACATCATCACTACATCCCAATACATCGCCTGACGCCTACAAGCACCGCCATCAGCAATTTCAATTCGGGCAGGAGCTACCCAATTGGGAAGATTCGTCTAAAGTGTCAGATTGGCGATCTCCAATCAGAAGTCACCTGCTACGTCATAGATGCAGACACTTCTTACAACATCCTCTTGGGGCGTCCTTGGATACACGATTATATGATCGTGCCTTCCACGCTACACCAGTGCTTCAAATATGTCGACAAATACGGCTTCGTGAGGACGGAGTTTCCTGATATCGATCTCTTCAAAGGGGTCGAATCCTACTACTCAGACTCTTGTCTGTACGAAAAGTCGAAGAAGCATCTTGGTGAAGGAGATGCGCAAGCTCGTACCGAGACAGCCACAGGATCAGAAGAGCCTCTGACGATCCACCTCCAAGCTCGCAAACCTGGTAAGTCTGTACCCCTTACCGCCACCCTGTGTAAGGACGCAATCAGCCTCTCGGCACAAGAAGAGCAGATGATAATCCGGCTGCCAAGGTTTGGCCAAATGCCAAGACCTTCGACGGAGCCACTGATAATCAGGCTGCCGAGAGTCGGTCAACCGCAAACGGAGAAGCTCAATCCCTCCGACAAGCCAATAACGATACACCTTCCCAAGAAGGGTCGTCACCCCGATGCAAGGCTTGGAACTTCTAGCGAACCAACCACTCCCCTCCCAGCATCGAGTACCAAGCTGGGGGTCGCTAATCTGCCAACAACTCCACGCTCTGCTCTACCAGCTGAACCGCTGACGATCAAGCTGCCCAGGTCGTCCTCTCAGTCTTCGTTTATACAGGGGGTAGTCGAAGAGGAACCGGAGTTAACCAAGTACGTGGCTGCCCACACTGATGTTCCCTCCGCAGATGATGTAATCCCCCTAGAAAAGATACCTTACTTCATCAATAAAGGGCTATCTTTGAACTACCTCGAGCTTAATAAGCTTTGTACAATGTATGCTATGGAACACGGTATAGGCACTCACCTCCACACACAGGTGACAAATGTGCACACCGCAATCCAACTTACTCCAGCGGAAGACGCTTACCGCATAATCGAGGGAGGGGACCATCCAATCATCTTCGGCCGGAAGGACGATCCGCATCCCTTCACCGTAGAAGAAGTCGACCTTGGATCAGATGCCGGGAGACTGCCTCTGTATCTTTATAGCCCCAATCTAAATATCTCATGCAGAAACAGGGGTATAATCTGGAGACGACGCCAAGCTTGAACTACGGTACTAGACGACGATTACCTTTCAAGCCACCCGTCCCGACAGGCAAACCACGGGACTACTATAGCAAGACTCGATGTGGATTAGGGTATGTAACACCCACGACGACCCCTGAGAGTTCAGATGAAGAATGTGACTGGCATTCACATTCGACCGGGTCACCAACTTCTGACTCAGATACCAGCATCGGAGATGTATTCAGACAAGTCCTGTCAGTCAACATGGCATTCGCCGACGCTTATGAAGAAGATGAAGACATCCCTGAGATCCTCGAGCTAGAGCCGTGGGCCCAACAGCTGGATGCACAATGGGAAAAGCGGTTCGAACAGAGAGAACCTTCCACTGAAGATGAAGTCATACAAGTAGATCTCGGCAGTGAATCTTCTCCAAAACCGATCTTCGTCAGTAAAAGCCTAACAGACAAAGAATGAGAATCGCTGCTGGAACTTGTCAAAGAATATATTGATGTGTTCGCCTGGAGCTATAAGGACATGCCGGGGTTAAATCCCGATATTGCTCTTCATAAACTCAATATCCGGCCGGATGCAAAGCCAGTCAAGCAACAACAGCGACGCTTCCGCCCAGGCATCATGGATGCGATCGAAGCCGAAGTTAACAAACTAATAGCCAGCGGCTTCATTCATGAGGAACAACATCCGGATTGGGTTGCCAACATAGTACCAGTCCTCAAGAAGAATGGGAAGATTCGAATCTGCATCGACTTCCGCAATCTAAACGAGGCATGTCCCAAAGATGAATTCCCCCTCCCTATCACGGACATCATGATTGACAATACATGCGGCTTTGAACGTATGTCATTTATGGATGGCTTCTCGGGGTACAACCAAATCAAGATGTCTCCTGACGACGAAAAGCACACATCATTCCGAACACCGATTGGCACGTATTGCTACACAGTCATGTCTTTCGGTTTAAAGAATATTGGTGCTACATATCAAAGAGCCATGAGTATCATCTTCCGAGACCACTTACGCAAGACGGTGGAGTGCTATGTTGATGACATCGCCGTCAAGAGTCGCTGTAAGGGAGACCATCTGCAGGATCTGAGGACGGTATTCGACCTGATGCGAGCGCACAATTTGAAAATGAACCCTACGAAGTCCTTCTTGGGCATATCCAGCGGGAAGTTCTTGGGTTTCATCATCACCGTCCAGGGTATCCATGTAGACCCTGAGAAGACAAAGGCAATTATGGAGATGGGTCCCCCGAGAAATCTCCATGAACTCAGAGGCCTTCAAGGGAGGCTAGCTTACATCAGGAGGTTCATTTCTAACCTCTCCGGGCGATGTCGACCATTCACCCATCTCATGAAGAAAGGTGTCTCATTCGTATGGGACGAAGAATGTCAGCGTGCCTTCGACAGCATCAAAGAATATTTGTCGAACCCTCCAGTCCTGGTGGCCCCGGTTGCTGGAAAATCATTCATGCTCTACGTACGAGCAATGGAACATTCTCTCGGGGCTCTGCTGGCATAAAACAACGATGCAGGCCATGAGCAAGCCATATATTACCTCAGTCGAATGATGATTGGGCCAGAGCACCGGTACACCGCTATGGAGAAGGAATGCCTTACCCTGGTGTTCGCTATTCAGAAGACGCGGCACTATATCACCGGACAAACAATACATATGATCTCACGAGTCAACCCTCTCAGGGTCCTCATGACTAAACCAGGGGAACTCAGCTCTCGCCTCGCTATATGGGCAATATTGCTGTCCCCTTATCATATGATCTTCGTCCCACAAAAGACTGTCAAAGGTCAAGCCCTGGCAGACTTTTTGGCGGCCCACCCGGGCTCGGAGTCGTCCAGAATATATGAAGAAATCCCAGATGAGGTCGCCGACTCGCATGTAGCCTCTCACGATGATATATGACGAATGTTCTTCGACGGTGCTTCAAGAACGGGACCCAAGGGCAATATCATCGTCGGAGTCGGGGTGGTGCTAGTCTCCCCTTCCGGATTGGTGATCAACCGCGCTTACTCCCTCACGGAACCCTGCTGTAACAATGTGGCCGAGTACAACGCTTTGATCATTGGCCTCCAACTTGCAAGAGAGCTGGGGGTAGAATATCTTGAAGCATACGGCGATTTCTAGTTAATCGTCAAACAGATCCGGGGCTCATACGAAGTTCGCCACGAAGACATGATCCCCTACCACCAAATAGAAATCGACATCATCTCATCGTTCGAGGGGTTCTTCATCGAGCACGTCCCCAGACTCCGAAATATCAAAGCCGATGCCTTAGCAGGCCTGGCCGCTTCCCTAGCAGTGCCGAATCATACCCATCAATCGGTAGATGTGATAGGCCACGAACTGGTCTGCCCCAAGAACAACGTTCAATTCGTGGCAAGTTATTCCGCTCAGGCGATTGATGATGCCCCAGATTGGAGACAACCATTCATCGACTTCGTAGCCTATGACATCCTGCCCGAGAATCCAAAGGAAGCCACTTCCATCAAAAGGTGCTCTCTTATATTCTTCTACGATACAGAGACGAAAATGCTGTATCGACGATCCTACGACGGGTTACTACTTCGGTGTCTATCAAATACAGAAGCCAAAGAAGCCGTACGCGAGGCCCACGACGGTGTCTGCGGGGCCCATCAGCCTGGCCCTAAATTGCAAGACCGTCTTCGCCGAATGGGCTACTACTGGCCCACGATGGTAGCGGATGCGATAGACTATGCAAGAAGGTGCAAAGCCTGCCAAGTCCACGCGGACTTCATTCACCAGCCATCCGAATTTCTACATCCGACAGTGGCATCCTGGCCCTTCGAAGCATGGGGAATGGACATCATCGATCCAATTACTCCACCTTCCTCCCGTGGACATCGCTTCATACTTGCGATCACAGATTACTTCTCCAAATGGGTAGAAGCTGTTCCACTCGCAGAAGTAAAGACTTCAAACGTGATCAGCTTCCTCAAGCATCATGTCATCTACCGCTTTGGACTCCCCCGAAGGATCATCCACGACAATGGTCCGCAGTTTGCAAGCCACGCCTTCTATCGGTTTTGCGATAAGCACCGTATCCAGAATATTGCTTCGACGCCATACAATCCAGCAGCAAATGGGTTGGCAGAGGCATTCAACAAAACAATCATCAAGCTCCTCAAGAAGTTTGTCTCTTCCAACAAACGCGACTGGAACGAGAAGCTCGGTGAATGTTTATGGGTCTGAACAGCTACCGGGAACACACCATTCTCCCTGGTGTACGGGAGTGAGGCAGTTCTCCCATTAGAGACTCAAATACCCTCACTTCGCGTCGCCCTCACTTATCAATTGACGACGGATGATAACTACCGATGCCGACTACAAGAGTTGGAGGCCTTAGATGAAAAACGCCTCCTAGCTCAGCAAAGGATCGAACTATACCAAGCACGCATATCTGGAGCCTTCAACAAGAAGGTTAAAATCAGAACATTCCAAGTGGGCGATCTCATTCTGGCGGTCCGGAGACCGATGGTCATGACTCACAAGACCGCCGGCAAGTTCCAGCCAAAATGGGAAGGTCCATTTATCATCGAGGCTGTATTCTCCAACGGTGCTTACCGCCTCACAAAATAGAATGGGGATTTGCTCATGTTGCCCGTCAACGGCAAGTTCCTGAAGAAATATTATGTCTAAATGATATTCCCCAGATCATTGAGTCATGTACCCGCTGGTACCGCGGAACTTACCCTCCCAATTTTCCAGATTTTTGAGTCACGTGCCCGCTGGTACCGCTGAACTCACACTCACCATTCTCTAGATTCCCGAGTCATGTACCCTCTTGTGCCGCTGAACTCACATCCACAACATCCCAGATTATCGAGTCATGTACCCGCTGGTGCCACTGAACTCATACTTTCACAATATCGAGTCATGTACCCGCTGGTGCCTCTGAACTCACATTCCGGTTGCCCTTTCAGATAGTAAGTCATGTATGATCATACCTCTGAACTTTCTTCCTGGAAGATATCCTCCCTCATGATCTAATACCCGTACTCCCAGTGCACAAAAAGGGTAATCGATCCACAAATTGCCAAAACGGCCATGTCCTCATTACCTCTGAGTCGTTTTACTTCCGCCAAAAACAAATCACCCCTACATAGAACTTCCATGTCCTCATTACCTCTGAGTCATTCTATGTACCCCCTCTTCATTGAGCCCACTCCTGCCATGTCCTCATTACCTCTGAGTGGGAAGGCTCCGTCGAAGAAACCTTCATACTTGCCATGTCCTCATTACCTCTGAGTAAGTATGTCGATTCCCTTTCAACCTATTATTTGTACCCACAAACGGAGTACGACAAGGATAATAGGTCCACAAATGTCCTCTGTTGACCATAAATATCCTCCGTGAATTCACTCCTGCCATGTCCTCATTACCTCTGAGCAGGAAGGCCCCGTCAAAGAAACTCTCACACTCACCATGTCCTTAGTACCTCTGAGTAAGTATGTTCGTTCCTTTTAACTTGTTGCCCGTATCCAAAACCAGGGTACGTTAGGGGCAATGGGTCCATACAAAATGTCCCAATAAGATGATTATTACAAGGCAAAAGAGTGAAGCAAATATATTCCATTCATTCAGAAATCGGTTACATCCACACGACTACAAGCAAGTCAAAAAAAGTTCTTCATGCAGACAAGAAGAAAAGCAAAAACAAAACAAAGACTACAGATAGACATCTACGAGAAACCTCTAAACCCTAGTTGCAGAAGCGCGTATACCACTCCCTCAACCACCTTACATATGAAGGATGCAATTGAAGAAGATCCTCGTCCAGAATAGGAGAATCAGAATTCCCAGCGCTGCCACCCTCAGCAGTCTCGATAGTTGGGAGGATGTCATCCCTCTCAGGCGCCGGTTCTTCTTTCATCGCCTGCTCCTTAACAGAGGAAGACCCCTGATTGATGACAGGAGGCGGCGGCTCCTCTGTCACTGCAATCTCAGCATTCGGTGGAGACACTGCAAGAACCAAAGACGAAAAAATGATGAATGATGAAAACAGTCAGAAGATATTCAGAGATGTTCATGCGGCCCGTTTAAGACAACTTTTATGCGGCTCGGACATGGGATATACCCCCATACGGCTCGCTCATGGGACGTGTATGCGGACCATGTAATTTGAAAAGCTCGTATCAAAGGATTGTTCACGAAGCATGCAGCAGAGCAGCCTCTGTTAAGGTTTCAAAGTACCCAATCTTCTACACAGTCCTTACCTTCGATGGCAACATGAACGTCAAGACGAACGGGGGGCACGACAGTCTAAGACGAAGCCGATTTCTTACTCTTCGCCACAGCCTTCTTTACAGCCTTGGAAGCCCTATGTGCCATTGTTGTCTGTCGGTCAGAGGAAGAAAACAAGACAGGAATCTTAGTCAAGAAGAGTCTAAGAGAGAAGTCCGTCTAAATGCCCTTCTATTTATAGAGAAAGGAGGACCACAGACCGACGCCTCGTACAACGTAGTCGACTCTTCGGCTATCGAGACAAACTAGCTAATTAAAGACTAGAAACTCTTGGGATCCTGCCCCGAAAAAGATTTGCACGCATGGCATAATGACGTGGCAAAGAGCTCATGCGGTTCAAATGGCCATGCGGCTGAAACAACTCTGCGGCTCGAAAGTTCATGCGGCTGAAACTTCCATGCGGCCAAGACATCTATGCGGCTAGGACCTCATATGCGTCTAGAAGAGCTTGCACACAGCCATGCTTCTTATTCAAAGTATTTCAATTTTGCAAATTGAAAATTTTGAAAGGGGTCTTGTAGAAGCATGAAAAATAATAAAGAAAGATCCATGCGGCTAGGGAACCCCATGCGGCTAAGATAGCCCATGCGGCTCAAAGATTCATGCGGCACGAGGGACTATGCGGCTCAAGACGTTCCATGCGGCTCAGAAGAGAAGACACGTGGCTTGTAAATAGTTCTTCCCTCCGCCCTATACTGCATTAATTACTTTGACGACTGACCGCTCTGACGAAACGACAGGCCTGACACAAAGAGGCAATTATGACTCTGTCATAATGACAGAATCCTAGGAAATCAAAGAAAATCTCTGGCACAACCCCCCAAGATCCAGAAAATGCCACGCAGCCTAGACACGTGGACAGTCATATGCGACTCGAGCGGAGACTCCCCATGCGGCTCAGGCCGAAGTTGCCCTATGCAGCCCAGATCGAAACAGCCCTATGCGGCTCACAAGGATCATCTCCATGCAGCTCACTACCCATTGTATGGTCCAGATTATTATGTAGTTCGAAGATTCGGAGGCCACTCCCCAGGCAGCCCTGACACGTGGCCAGGCTTATGCGGCTCAACCCTTATGCGGCTCAATCCTTATGCGGCTCAGTGACTCCCAGGATACGTGTCATAAAGCCAATCAATTTCCCAGATTTACTGCAATCAAAGATTGGGTCAAATCCCAATAATCTGGAACACGTGGCAGGAGAATGAATTAAACTTATTCATTCAGATTCGCAGACATCAGCAAATCATCATCACGAAGATTTATTCCATCAGCATTAATTACTGATAGGATTTGGTGCAATCTACACTAAATGGCCCAGATTTATCACACTCAAGATTAATGGCCCAGATTGATCAATCAACAGGCCGCCGCCACTCTAAGGGGCAATCATTGCAATCCCTAATGATTGCATTCCCTCCTTATAAATAGCAAGGTCCCATTCCCTTGCAAGAGGACCTCTTTCCGAGATCAGAGAGAGCACCAGAATACTTGGAGAGAAAAAGCAGAGAGAGAGCAAAGAGAGCATTTCTTCAACGCCAAGCAATCTTCTGGAGCCAAGGCTGCATACCGATCGTCCAAGGAGTAAGGCAGAGCTGCCGTAGCTTTCTCGAGCCTCTATCGTCACCCCCCAGAATCTAAAATAAACAATTGTACTTAGACTGCTGTACCTAGGCTTTCGTCCCTAGGCTTTCTTTGTACAAGCGTGTTTGTAACATGAAGTAAAAGTCCAGTCCTCCGATAATTGTTCTGCTCTTTTATATTTCATGGCAAACACCAAGCCAAGGAATCAAAAATAAGCCGTCTTACTCAAGAATATGAGGCTTTCAAGATGAAGCCAAATGAGACGATCACGCAAATGTTTACAAGATTCCTCGAAATCATCAATCCCCTATCTTTGCTCGGCAAACAATACTCAAATCATGAGAAAATTCACAAGCTACTTAGGGGGCTACCAAAGATTTGGAATCCTAAGGTGACAGCCATCATAGAAGGAAATGATCTCACAACCATGTCCATGGAAACCTTGATGGAAAAGCTGATGACTCATGAGCTTGACCTCAAGGACTTCGAAGAGCCTGCTCCTAAGGCTAAGGAGATCGCACTCAAAGCTCACCGACGGAGGGCTGACCCCGAAGAGACGGATGACGACAACTCAGAAGGTGATGATCAAGCTCTTCTTGTCCGCAACTTCAAGAAATTCCTTCGCTTCAATCGAAGAAAGAAGGAACCACAAGAAGACGACGAAGAAGAACCAACCTGCTACGGTTGTAAGAAGACGGGACACGTCCGAAAAGACTGTCCATACTTAAAGAAGAGCAACCGTTATGAGAAACCATACAAGAAGACTTCCTCAAAAAAATATGCCAACATGAGCATTTGGCATGAAAGCGAAGCCAGTGAATCCAAGGAAGAAAAGGACTCTCCTCAAGACGCTGCAAACGTGTGCCTAATGGCAACGTCCGACAAGGAATCAAACGAAACTCTTGATGACTTCACTTTTGATGAACTTGGTGATGCTTTTACCGATTTACTTGATGATCATAAAAAGGTCATTGGTAAATATAAATATGCCAAGGAAAAGATCAAAAGTCATGAAGTCGAAATTTAAAGACTTTCTTTACTGCTTGATAACATTAGGGACACTTCACCCACGGATGTCACAAATGAGGTATCTAAGCTTAAAATAAGCTTACATGATGCCGAAGCACGCATTGAACAACAAACATAAGAAATCACAGCACTCAACACGGAGCTTGCAGAAGAAAAGAGTAGACACAAGATTTCTATTACTAAGATACATGGTTTGAATACTAAGGTTACTGAACTACAGGCTGTCTCCAAGAAATTAGAGACTAAATTAGGAAAACAGGTTGCTCAACCTCAAACCCAATCACATAAGACACACACAAAGCATGACACTACTCAAACACGTCATCCACCTGTAGCTCATAATCATGCTTACATATACACACACTTTCATAATGCACACAACCACATGTACGTAGAAATAATCATCATACTACACATAGATACAACCATCAGTATGTTGCACAAAATCACCATCACTCTACACATAGACATCATCACCATGCTATTCCTTATAGACATTATCACCATACTGCTCCATATCACTCTACATATAGACATCATCACCATGCTAACTCTACATATCATCATGCTACTCCACATCACTCTACTCATAGACATCATATGCATGCTCCTAACATAAATAGGAATGCTATATGTACTTATTGTGGTTTACATGGACACATTTCACCACAATGTAGAATTAGAAGATTAGTAGATAGAAAGATATATGCATGCTTTCCAAAAACTAACTTTTCAGGACCCTCAAGAACTTGGGTACCAAAGGTCACATCTACTCTTGATGTAGGTGGACCTTCCCTCCTCAACTAAGAGTAAGTGGATTCTCGATAGTGGATGCTCGCGGCATATGACGGGAGACGCAAATCTTTTCGCATCACTATCGATGAAGAGAGAAGGATATGTATCCTTCGGTAACAATCTAAAAGGGTATATTATAAGTAATGGTATTATTGGTTATCCTCCCTCTTCCGTAATAAAGGATGTCTGCCTAGTGATCGAGTTAAAGCATAACCTGCTCAGCATTAGTCATCTTGCTGACCATGGATATGACATTAACTTTGGACAAAACAAATACCTTATTTATGATAGGTCAACGGGAGACATTGTTTTTGAAAGGATAAGAGAGGATAATATTTATATTTTTTTATTTGCCTATAGATACTAACAATGCAGGTAGATGCCTATATGCTCATAAGGATGAAAGATTATTATGGCACCAGCGTCTTGGTCATGCCAACATGGATACTATATCCAGGCTGTCGACTAAGAAGCTAGTTAGAGGCTTGCCCGATATCACATTCAAAAAGGACACGGTATGTGCCGAATGTGAATTGAATAAGGCAACTAAGTCCTCATTTCATTCCATAAACTCTGTAAGTACTACTAGACCTTTGCAACTTCTTCATATGGATTTATTTGGCCCTAGTAGAGTAGCCAGTCTTGGTGGAAAACTCTACGCCTTTGTTATTGTTGATGATTTTTCTAGATTTACTTGGGTTTTCTTTCTTACAAATAAAAGTGATGCTATTTCAGTTTTCAAGATTTTTGCAAAGAAAGTTCAAAACGAAAAAGGCTACATGATTACTCGAATCCGAAGTGATCATGGAGGCGAATTCGAAAATTCTGATTTTGAAAAGTTTTGTGATTCTAATGGTTTTGATCATGAATTTTCTTGTCCAAAAACTCCTCAACAAAATGGTATTGTAGAGCGGAAGAATAGGACTCTTGGCGATAGGCTAGAGTCATGTTGAACAAGTTTTTACTTCCGAAATACTTTTGGGCTGAAGCTGTCAGCACAGCATGCCACATTTTAAATAGGGTGCTTATTCGTCCTATTACGAAGAAAACACCCTATGAGCTTTGGTTTGGGAGAACCCCAAATGTTTCTTATTTTAGAGTTTTTGGTTGTAGATGCTTTATCCTTAACACCAAAGACAACTTAGGCAAATTTGATGCCAAAGTTGACTATGGTATTTTCCTTGGCTATGCTGCCAAGAGCAAGGGATATAGAGTTTTTAACAAACGCTCATTAATTGTGGAAGAGTCTACAAATGTGACTTTTGATAAAGATAACAGTGCAGCAGCTACTCTTGATGATGATGTTAAGCCATCAACTTCTACTCCAATGAATACCACAACCGAAACCAATTCTCTGGAGGGCTTGCCAAAGAAATTCTCTTTCAAGCCGTCACATCCAGAAAATTTGGTAATAGGTGAGGTTTCACGTGGAGTAACTACTAGATCATCTTTAAGAGACTCTATTGCTAGCACTGCCTTTATTTCACAAATTGAGCCGAAAAATATTTTAGAAGCTTTTAATGATGAATTTTGGATTTCTGCTATGCAAGAGGAACTCAACCAATTCGAGAGGAGCCAAGTATGGAAACTCGTTCCTAGACCGGCTAATCACTCGATCATTGGTACTAAATGGGTTTTTAGAAACAAAGTAAATAAAGATGGTTCAGTCACACGCAACAAAGCTCGTCTAGTAGCCCAAGGATACAACCAAGAGGAAGGTATCGACTACGATGAGACGTATGCTCCTGTTGCTAGATTTAAATCCATTCGGATGCTTTGTGCATTTGCAAATTTTCAAAATTTCAAATTATTTTAAATGGATGTTAAAAGTGTTTTCTTGAATGGATTTATTAAGGAGGAAGTTTATGTGAAACAACCTCCTGGCTTTGAAAATCACAAATTTCTCGACCATGTTTTCAAGCTGAAGAAAGCGCTATATGGCCTCAAACAAGTCCCTAGAGCTTGGTATGAACGGCTAAGCAATTTCTTACTTGAGAAAGGTTTTTCTAAAGGGAAAATTGACACCACACTTTTCATAAAATCTTTTAAAGACACTATTCTTACGTAGATGATATTATATTTGGTTCTACTGATGAAACCCTCTGTCAAGATTTTGCCAAGTGTATGCAGACCGAGTTTGAGATGAGCATGATGGAGGAGCTCAACTACTTTCTTGGACTGCAAGTCAAACAAATGTCAAATAGAACTTTCATCTGTCAGTCGAAGTATACAAAGGACATGCTGAAGAAATTCGACCTTGATAACGTCAAACCAATCAGCACTCCAATGGCTACTTCAACTAAACTTGAACCAGATGATAGCGGCAAACCCGTAGATCAACGTAAGTATCGAGGTATGATAGGCAGTCTACTCTGTCTTACTGCTAGTCGCCCTGATATTATGTTTAGAGTTTGCCTGTGTGCTAGATATCAAGCAAATCCTAAGGAATCACACATGACTGCTGTTAAGCGTATCTTTCGATACCTTAAGGGTACGGTTACAGTAGGCCTATGGTATCCCAAGTCAACATCATTTGACCTCATTGGTTACTCTGATGCTGATTTCGCTGGATGCAAGGTCGACCGTAAAAGTACGAGCAGTACGTGTCATTTATTAGGAAAGGCTTTAGTCTTTTGGTTTAGCAAGAAGCAGAATTCTGTCACACTATCCACAACAGAAGCTGAATACATCGCAGCTGGGCGTTGTTGTGCACAAATTTTGTGGATAAAGCAAACCCTTGAAGACCATAACTTATCTTTCATGCACATTCCAATCTTTTGTGACAACACTAGTGCTATAAATCTCACTAAGAACCCCATTTGTCACTCACGCACGAAGCACATTGAAATACGTCACCACTTTTTGCGTGATCATCAGCAAAATGGTATGATTAACTTAGAATTTATTGACACTGATCATCAGTTAGCAGATTTCTTTACAAAACCATTATCCGAAGAGCGCTTCAATTTTCTTTGTCGTGAACTTGGAATTTTGGATGAAGCTGTTATAAATTAAAATAAACCTGCGTAAATATCGAGTATGTCGTGATTCTCTTATGATGAACTTGCTATGGGTACAAGCCGAAAGGGCCCTTCTGACAACAAGGCGTAAAAGCCTAAGCGACACGGTGCACTAGTTCTCAGGACTACCGCTAGCTGGGATCCGACCCCTGCAGCTAACCCATGGCAGCTTCAAAATATTGAATTATGATATAATTCCTTGTTTATTACACGGTTCATTTTTATTTATCACTGGCTGACATACTAATTTTTCAACTTCACCTTGCTGCTTCAAGTTCACTCTCTGTCATTATTTGTTTATCACTTGGATCTTTCCATGTATTTATACTCCTTTTATTTATTTTTTTGGTCTTTCTTACTTAACCAATTTTTAGCCTGATTCTAGTTCTGTCACCAGAATCTGGAATTCGGGCCGAACTCTGCCCTTACCAGAGTTCGGGCCGAATTCGGTCTGGCTGTTCCAGAACCGGGAACAGCCTCAGCCGTTGATCAAATTATAGATCCAATGGCCATTATTGATTCCGACCAATTGAAACCCTTCTCTTATATTCGGGATTTCCTCCTTCTTCTTCTCCATTGCCACCTTTTCTACTTCTCCAAACTCTTTTTCTCAAAACCCTAACCCTAATTTCTCTCTTCTAGAGCTCATCTCTTCCCCAAACTCAAGGAGAAGGCCTCTCTTTCAATTCTCCTTCATTGTTCATCACTACTTTGAGGTATAATTCAATACTTTTCTATATCTCAATTTCTTTTATTATCTTTATTGTGTCATGGCTCCACGTTTATTCAATCACGGGAAGAGACTTCGGATCGAGGGAACATCTTCGTCGAATGCTCCTCCTCGCATTGAACCGCCCGTTGCACCACCCGTTGCACCACCCGTTGCACCGGCCGTTGAACAACAACCACCTATCCATCCGTTGTTCAATCCTCCACGTCCACATGACCCAAACACTTTTGACGACCGAATATTTGTATCACTCGACGCATCAAATGATTGGTTTAGTGATTTTTGGACACGTCCGGTGTTTGCGGGACACCCTATCAATTTTACTATTTTCTCTCAATATGATGCACTTTTTTATGACCTTTGCCTTGATGAACTTGTCACCACAAACTCGGTCATTTATCGTAGTGCTATTCAAATGTTCTACTACAACCTTACCCATGATGATACACATATTTATTCACGGGTTGCGGGAATTGATATCTCTTTTGACGATTTCGATTTGGCCGAAAACCTTGAACTCCAAGGGCCAAACTCATGGGAAAAGCTTGTTGAAGCTCGATCATTTCAATTTCCCGATGGGTCTTTACTTGAAAGCTTCAAGGACGACTTGTGTACCCCGAACACACGTCCTCGTAAGCTTTTGGCCAAATATCTCAATCCCTATTTCTATGAACTTCATCGGATTATCTTTAACACCATTCTACCCAAAGCGGGTTCCACCGATGAAGTCACCTACTTTGAAATCTCGACCTTATATCACCTCCACTTTCATGTACCGTTTAATCTTCCACGTACAATGATAGATTGGATGATTAATTGTAGGAAGAAACCAAGATCCTTGGTTTATGCATTATATCTTCCTATGATCTTTCGTGCGTTTCATGTACCCCTTGATGAGTGTCCATTCTTACCTATCCCTGCCTTCCTCTCTAAGGCACGGAGGCTTCAGGCAGCCGTTGGCTCACCAGTCGTGTCTGAGCATTCTGATGATGAGCCATATGCCCCTCCTTTGGGACATGATCCTCCTCCTCCTCCTGCCACTCTCGAGTCTCTTCAGACCATGCTCCACGATCGCTTCATCTTGGAGGATGATCGTTGGACTCAGCTGGATTTTCGGACTCAGCTGGATTAGCAACTCGTTGTATGACATTCGGTACTCCATGTCTCGCCATCCTTCCATGCCTATCCCTATGGAGCGGGACCCCGGTCGTGAGGGCTATCATATCGATGACCCTTGGGTCATTCGCTACTTGGATCCAGATGCAGCGTTCGTGGACCCTCGTCGTTCCTTTACTGATCCATCAGACGACGCTGGGCCTTCACGAACTCGATGATGGATATGGACTGCTATTTGCTGCTGCTACTGAGGATCATAGCTTATGTTTCTTTCTGTACTTTGGATTTTAGTTACTTTTATGCACTTTTGACTGTATTAGACTTATTATGAGTTGTGACTTTTGAGACATTTAGTAGTTTTATCAGTTCTATGCAGTTTTTTCTCTTTTGGTGTGCTTGCCAGTTCGTAATTGCTTATCATTAATTGCTAAATGCCAAAAGGGGGAGATATTTGTATATTCCATATTATTTTTTGTCTCTGTATCTGTGCTTTTGGGAGAACTGTTCTTATCAGGCCAACAGGATTCAAAGCAATGATTACGGGGGAGCTATTTTTTAAGCTCGGCATTGATTATGGGGGAGCTATGCTTTTTGTCCTTAAATGTGTCCAGGTATGAATATTGAATATACAATTATTATTTTGTCAATTATCAATATGGGGGAGATTGTTGACACAAAGTCACAGTCAACCAAATATTGATAGAATTGACTAAATAATACTTGTGATAATTCAATACGACACATGAAGACTACATCCAGCTCAAGTCAGACGACAGCTCAGTTTTACTAATGCAAGTTATTTTTTTTGAGTCTGTATTTTATAATTTTATTGAGTCTAGACTTATGTAAGCTGAGTTATGCTGAGCATCTGAGACTTGACTTATACCCTACCCAAAATCTAAAAGCTCCACATACATCCAAACAAGCCCATTGGACCAAAGACCTATTCTGTGCTCTGGAGACAGAGTTTGGGCCGAACTCTGCCTCCACACAGAGTTCGGGCCGAACTCTGTCCCCTAAAAATCAGTACCCTAATTTTTAGGGTTGGCTGGTTTCTAGTTGTCCAACGACCAAATATTTGAAAATTCCTACCAGAATTCTGGCCGAATTTTGCCTACTGGTATCCTATAAATAGGCCATGAATTCTCTCATTTTCATTCATCCAATCTTCTCTTCTCTTCTCTCTAAAGCTCAAAACAAGCCATATCCTTCTTCATCTACTAGACACAAGCTCCCTAAGCCTCAAGTGCTCAGCATTTTTCAGTTAGGAGTTTTGTGCAAGAGTTCAAGAAGTCGCTTGGAAAATTCCAAGCATCGCCACTGCGATCTTTGTAAGAAGTTGACGTGCTCTTCTGAAGAAAAGGCACGGGGTATAACTACTATTTCACAAATAGTGGATTTAATCCTGAGCTAGAGTTCTCAGGCCTGGACTAGTCCTCCACGAGGAAAACCAGGTTAAAATCGGCTGTGTTTGCGTATGCTCTCTTGCTCCTTATTTATTTCCGCATTTACTCTGATTAATTTTAACTTGTGAAAGAGTTTAATTTTTAATTGGCTATTATCGCTATAAAATCTATTCACCCCCCCTCTAGAGTTGCCATCTGTTCTTCAGTCAGCTAGGAATTTCTCGGTTAGTAGCTGAAGGGTTTGGGAAGAAGTTCTCTAGGGTTAGGGTTTTGAACCCTTGGGGAAGATGGAGAGCATGGGGCCTCTTTTGCGGCTGAGAGCACGAGATTGAGAGTGAATAAGAGAGAGAGAGTGTGTTGAAGGGTTTTTGCATTAGGGTTTGTAAAGGAATTTTAGGGTTAGGGTTAACGGCTAGAGGAAGAAGATAAAGATGTAGGTTTGGTTCTGTCGGCTGAATAGTGAAGAATGGTGAGGAGAGAGAAAGAGAGGATAGGTTATATGGTTAGGGTTGTAGGATTGGGCTGGGTCGGATCTGCTGTGGGCAGAAGTGTGGGCTGGAGTTTGATCAAAATTTAGTTAAATAAATAGCAGCAGTAGTAAACTGAATATAGTTCAGTATGGATGGGCTGAGGTTATGGGCTGGATTTATGGATAAATTGGTTGGCTTAAGTGTTGTGTGTAATATTAAATGAGTTGTAAGGACTGGGCTAGAGGAGAAGTAATAATAAGGATTTTGGTGTGGGCTGGGATTTAGTCATAGTTCTGCTGCTAATTTATTATTCAATATTTTTGTAGAATTTTAGTATTTGTTTGTATGAATATGTGTAAGGTTAATGGTTGAGAGCCATGTTTTAACTGCTAAGAGTCTATACAAATATTTTGATGTTTAGTGTATTTTAGTTAGCTGGAATATGTCTATGGCTAGTAATATCTAGACTATAAATATCTTCTAAGTATTAACATATTGTTTCTTGGTAATTATAGTGTATTTTCACTAGTAATTATTAAGCTATATTATATTTTCTAAAAATATTGTTAGCTAGTTTATGCCTATAGTTAATATTAAAAATAGTTAGTTATCTAGTTAGCAATAATTAGCTAATGATCATTATTTCAAAACCTAACCAATTTGTATCAAAATCTAGGTAGACATTCAGATTTATGCTTTACTATCCTCGGTCTTCCAAAGCAAGGCAAGTACACCAACTTGAACTTTTATTTTGTATTTCTGTCATACTTCATGTGCTCATATTGGACACAAGATTCACACGATTGTATTGTGCCTTATTCATCATATTGTGTCTCATTGTTTCTTGTGGGAATTGGGAAAATATTGTCTAGTGTGTGACCACACCCTTAGCTAGGTATTGTGAATAGCCTAATCGTACACCTCACGTACGATTAAGCCGAACCTTATTGTGATATTGTGGTCCCCAACCGGTCACACATTAGTTTAATATTTCAAATTCATTTGTGAATAGCCTAATCGTACACCTCACGTACGATTAAGCCAAACCTTATTGTGATATTGTGGTCCCCAACCGGTCACACATTAGTTTAATATTTTAAATTCATATTTGCATTGATTGTCTTGTACATTGTTCCAGTACTACAGTTTTATATTTCAGTTATTGTACCATTCTTTCATATTGTAGTTTAGTCTATATTGTTATTCTTGTGTATTTCAGATTAGTTTGTAAATTGTTTCTTGCCGGGGTTGTACTTTGCTCTTTTTCTAACATGATACGTTGCAGGTATACTTAAAAATTTTGTACCACCTTTATAGTCAGAGCTTGAGGCCATAGTTGAGCAGGATGACATCATTGTAGTTGCAGGATCAAGCCTAGTTTATTTCTTAGATTTGTTTAGAGACTTGTTTCATGGATATTGTACTGAGATTTCATAGTTGTATATTTTATTCTTTTACCAGATTTGTCTCCGGATGATTTTGTATAATTGTCTAAAATAACTTAGTGGATTGTAGTGATTTGTTCTAGGAACGTTTATAGTAGCTGTGATGTTTATATTGCCTTGTGACTTGGATTTTTCCTTAGATTGTACAACTTACTTCGTTGTGTCTATCAACGAAGGCTGGACGTGTCCGACACGTACCCAATTATTTGGGAGTGGGTCGTGACAATTGATATATAAAAGATATATATAAGTATAACTAAAATAATTAAAATAAGGAAAAAAAACTAGATATGTGGATATAGCACTACTGAATAACGACGTTAGTTTTGGGTCCACATGAAATACTGTCACGACCCGCATCCACCGTGAGGGTACGAGTATGTAACAGCGCCCCAGCCTACGCCACAGTGTCGGCGGTAGAACGCTGTTCTAGGTTATGAACTATAACTACATATAAGGTACCTGTACAGTATATACACTCCGAATGGAGGTGACATAGCCGAATACAGTCTCAATCACATCTAAAGGTAGAATATAGCACGATAGAAAAGATAGAGAAATCCTCAACTGAGGTACAGCAAAATGAAATAACATAAGTCTCAACAACTACCAGTCTCAACATCTCTAAAATATACAACTCTAAAATCAAGGACAACAACTAAATATAAAAAGGAAAAATAGTCTACGCTATCTATACTAAGCAAGGTATCGTCCTCAGCAGCTGCCTGAACCTCCCCAGGGGTCCAGGTCGCGAGTATCATCTTGGCAAGCTCCATAGTAAGGGGTGCAGGGTTCCTCATCATCCTCTGTAAAATTTTTAACAGGTCCAATCAGGACGGAAGCGAGCACAATACATCTCAACAGATCATAGCAGGTTAGAAAATATAATCATGCAGTAAAGTAAGATACATGAACTGAAAGAAAGTACAAAATGTAAACAGAGAGAGTACTGTAATAGAAATATCTACTATAAGTAGAGAGCTACCAGTGACTAGTAATTTAGAGTACAAAGTCGACATGTGAACGGCTTGATTTGCACATGGCTATACTAAAGAGGCGTACATGGCTATTCTACTTTGGAATTGTTCACATGACTATTTATACTCCCATGTACCCCCAATCAATACACAAGGATCCAGCCAGGTTATGTTATGATTCCATGCAAAGGCCCACAAGGGGTGATATATGGAGGGCCCATAAATGGGTGATCTGGAAATGCCCATAAATGGGTGATCTGGGAATGCCCATAAATGGGTGATTCAAAGAAGACTCTGTGATCATGAGAGTACATGTCACAAGTGATCAATGAACCGTAAAGCATAGTGATACAACATGTAAGTGAAACGCACAGAACATGTGGTATCCGATGCTCCTGAGGGGATAACATCTCAAGAAAGGATCCATATAGTACTAATCCGTGTGACCAACGTGACAGTATCAAGTAAAGTAATTTAAAGCAGTAAAATAATTCTAAACAGGATATGAAATGATCAGAGAATGTACTCGCCTCGTATCTGAATGTCTGAAGTAAATGTACTGTCCGAGATGAGATACCTGACTCCTAGTTAGAGCAACACAAGTCAAGATATATACAGGGGATGATAAATGTAATCTACAATGCATCTGCATGCTGTCTAGGTCAAACTAGGCTAAAGTCAACACTTGGTCAACTCTAGTCAACCACACTAGTCAAACTAGGTCAAGTCCTAGCCCAAACAAGTCTAACAAGTCTTACTAGGCCTAACCAAGCCTACTCTAGCAAGCACACACACTATCTAGGCTATACAAGCCAACTACACATGATCACTGGCATTCATGCCATATACATAGGCTAGAAGCCACAGGCTAATCACATATTTCTATATAAAGTCTACTCTAGCATATATATATATACAATAAAATATACCCAATTTATATACTAACACACATTTATACATGGCCACATTATGATATATATCATATATATATATATATATATATATATATATATATATATATATATATATATATATATATATATATATATATATATATATATATATATATATATATATAGTGGTAGGGAGAGGGACACATGTGTTTGTGTGATACCACAATGAGTGATTTGTGACCAAGTGTGAGAGCCATGTGTGTGTAGTGAGGAGAGTGTCAATGCAAATCTCAGTTTGCATATCAAGAGAGAGTCCCAGGTATATAGGCATACATTTATATATATATATAAGTGAGGTAACAACATATGTATGGAGAGATAGAGAGGGTTTGTGCACATGCATATAGTGTGGGGTGTGTGAGTGATCTCATGTGTGTCAAGTGCAAAGTAGAGGGAAGTGAGTGTCAATTTATACATGTGAAAGTGCATGGTGTAAATGACTGATATTGGCAGCATATAGGACTATACATGGACAGCAATAAGGGCAGCAAAGGGGCTGTTAGAGGACTGTATTTTGTGGTGTTTAGGACAGGTTTTATGGGCATGTATTGGGCTGGAATTTGAAGTAAGGGGGACAGCATATAGCTGGTTATAGGGGCTTTGTTAAGACATGAATTTCGGCTTGTGTGGACTGTTTTGTGGGGGGTTTATGGACTGAATGAAGGGCTGATTTTGGACTGTTATGTGGGCTAACTGTGGACTGGATTGAGAGGTATTTGGGAGGGCTGCTTCATGGCTGGGTTTAGGGATTAAGTGGACTGATTTGAGTGTGTGTGTGTCATTTGTGTCTCAGTTAGGCATGTGTGATGTGAGGTATGAGAGTGTGAGCTATGAGTGTTAAGTGCATATGTGTGTGTGTGATTGTGTGTGTATCATAGAGGAGTGCAATGTGAGGAAAACTTAGAATGTGTGTATGAGAGGACTGATAGGGTAATGGGGGGAAAAAAAATCAAGAAATCGGTGTTGTGTTTCAGGATTTTGTGTGTGAGTGATATCTGATTTGTGTGTGTGTGATGCTTCAGTTTTGTGTGTATGAGTGTGATGTGAGAAAGACATATGTGAGGTAATAATGTGAGTGTGAGAGTGTAAGGATAAACAGGAATAGGTTTCAATAGGTTTCAGTTTTTCTTGAATCTGACAGGAAACCCAAACCCAATGCAAAACCCAAAGCATATACACAATCAAAGTTAACCAATGTGTAGATGAACTAAATTACTCATTTAACAGCATCTAATCAGTTTAAAAAAAAATAAAAATCAGGGAATTGATTTCAGAAAAAAACACAAATAGGCTAAGGTATCAGCCGAGTATCAGTGTTCATAGGAAAAATCAAGATTTCGACCCTAAAACATCACACAACCCACAAGTAATCATGTACACTATTACTTAACATGTAGGTAAATTAATTTAACCATTTAACATCATTAAAATCAGTTAATAAGCAATTTAAAACTCATAAATGAATCAGTGAAGTGGTGTATCAGTGAGTATCAGTACATATAGGAATTTCAGGAATTCGAACTCAATTATCCATCTAAATTACAAATAACAGGTTGGTAATAGGTGCCACACATGTGTACGTGTCCTGTGAGTCAGTTCGTGTCCCACAATCAAGACACGAACGTGTCCCCATCGATACAAACACGTGGGGTGTACCCAGTGTTGCACAGCGTCGTGCACGCATGCACACGAGTGTAGGACACGACACACGACACTTCGTGTCACGTGCACACACCCACGTGGTCGCCTATGGTAGGGATATACGTGGGGTAGCCTGATACGTGTCCACGACGTGTCTACAGAGGACACGAGGTCTGTATCAGGACCAAATTCAACCCGTGCGTGTGTAGTACAAAAACCAGTGCGTGATGGATTCCGCGTCCGACACGACACGAGAGTCCACGAGACTCGAGGGGTGGTCTGTCAGTGATGGCCTCCTCCTCTGTGTCGAAGATGAGGTGTCCACGTGGCGTGTCCACAGAGAAACAGGACACGGGCAGCAGGGGAAGCCCTGGCCGCGCGCGGGGCTGTGTCCACGTGTCCAGTGTGACTCGGACACGACTCGAAATCACCTCAGTCCACCAAAAACGTGTAAGCGACAACAAATCTCAACTTCCTATTCAAATACAAATTGAAATCTCGATCGAAATGCCCTTTGTGGCATTTCGTCGAACACCTGCACGCAGTACTGATACGTGTCCGATACGGACACGTACAGGACACGAAAATTCACAAACCCTATTCCTACAGGACCAGGACACCTAGGGCTAGGTGTTCATGCAAATAAAACCTAATTTTAATGGGTGGATAGGAATTTACCTATGGGTGTTCTTCAACACAAAAACTTCTTCAAAAGGAGATCTCCAAAAGCCACCCAAATCCTTCAAATTGATTCAAATCTGAGATTTGACTCCACAATCAGCAAGAGAACATTGATTAGAACACTATGGAAGAAATTCCAATAAAAATGGAGTCCTATTGATTAAACTATGAAGAAAAATAAATAAAGGCTTACCTAGTCTTTAGGAAAAATGATGAACTAATTAAAAGAGGCTCAAATTCCTAAGGAGACATTATATAGGCAAGGGGGGGGGGTCTTGGCTGGCCACTTTAGTTAGGGTTAGGGTTTTTAGGTTTCTTCCTAGGGCTCGGAATGAATCAAGGGTAATGTGTGGTCTAAAATCTAGGGCTCTTTCCTAGTCTTTAGCAAATCACTCAATCTTAACTAAACTTGACTTAAACCATTAACCAATACCAACTAATTCTCAAGTGGCTAACTAAACTAGTTATGACCAATCTAGGTTAGGTCCAATCTAGGTTAGGCTAACCAAAATCACATGGCAATAATTAAACTAGTATTTAAATCACACCATTCTAATAAATCATTTAAAATTCCTAATAAAATATATTAAATTCAAATAATTCAAAAAATGACAAAAATACCCTCGGGGCTAAAATGACAAACAAGTATCCCAATAACATGGTTAGGCTCTAGGTCAACTAGTCTCCAAGGTTACACTATCAAAACACCAAAATCATAAGTCATGATTTAAAATAGTTTTGAATGATTAAAAATCACCAAAAAATCATATTATTATTTAAATATCATAATTAAATAAATTAAAATACAAAATTTTAAAATTATCCTCATTTTAGAAACTGGATGTTACAAATACATCCATCATTTTGGGCAACTAGTGATATGATTTAGATTTGGCTTAGTATTTTAGGGTTAGGGTTGGCCTTTAGGGTTTTGGTTGGTGCTAGGTTGTATGGTTTTATGGTCTTGAGGTTAGGGTTAAGTTTATGGTTAGGAATATGGTTCAGTTTATGGTTAGGGTTAGGATTTAAGGTTAAGATTAATGTTAGGTTTATGATTAAGGTTTGGATTTTAGGTTTAGTGTTAGGCTTTGGATTTTGGATTAGAGTTAGGATTTTATAGCTACAATTGCGATTAAGGTTTAGGGTTAGAGTTAAGTTCGAAATTTAGGTTTAAAGTATGAGTTACGATTACGAATAGGGTTAGGATTAGGGTTATGGTTTAGTAAGAAATTAGATTTTAGGATTATATAGACTATTTAATTAAATAAATAAACATAAAATAACTAATTAAAAATAACTAATTTAATTAAATAATGTTTGTTGTTCCTCTTGCTACTTCTAATATTAATTTCTTTCTCCCTTTCTTTTATCTCTATTTTCTATTGTATTCTCTGTGTTTTGGTTCCACATCACTTTATACCCCTATACATATTGGAGGCAATATAGTCTTTATGAGTTGACGGTTAGCTAACGATCATCAATAAATGTTTCTTCCCAATTTTTTTCCTGAACTTAGTTTTTTTTTAGATGTCCGACGATACACACTGAGCTTTATGCACGCTGTATTGCATACCCGTTCGGCCCACTGCCTCCCAACTCCCACCAAATAAATGGAAGAAATGATACGCCCCCATGGCTCGATCCACTGATCTTCCGCCATCCAGTCGGGATCTTACTTCTCCTTGGTAACCACAAGAGCCTCGAGTTCGGTTTCCTGAACTTAGTTAAAATATATTATTCTATAATTATGTCTCTTCAATATATCCCTACTAATATAGGACAACTTGGAAACGACTCAAACTCGAACGGTCTAAGTCATTTGTAAATATTCCACTAATTATTTTTAAAAAATCAACTAATTTTTTAATTACTTAATATAATTTATTTATAACTAAATATTTTTAACTCAAATGGTTAAGATAGAAGATATTTTTCTTGATTGTTTGAATTCAATTTCTAAATGCGGTAGTTTTTTTGGTTTGTACGCACGTGTAATGCCTGTGTACGTCACTAGTATTAATATTAGAGCTGCAAACGAGCCAAGCCGAGCCAAGCTTTTGTAAGCTTGAGCTTGGTTTGACTAGAATTAATTGAGCTCAAGCTCGAGCTTGAGCTTGATAAGTTTTTTTATTTTAGAGCTTGAGCTTGGCTCGAACTTGTTTATATTAAGCTTGAGCTTGGCTTCGTTTGAGCTCGAGCTTGACTTGATAAGCAAGCTTGATTCAAGCTTGATAAACAAGCTCGATAAGCTCAAAATCAAGCTCGCTCAACTTTATTTCAAGCTCAATAAGCTTGATTTCAAGCTTAACGAGCTCGATTTCACGCTAGTTAGGTTTAAATTCAAGTACCTGTAATATTAACAATATATTTATACAAATTTAATTAAAAAATTTCTTAATTTCAATTATTAAGAACATATAAATATATAATGCACACAACCATATTGTTATACAAACATATGTAAATTAGAATTCAAAAAAATAAATAAACGATTCTTACAAGAAAAG
>JANAVB010002266.1:0-21361 GCA_029216955.1 Iris pallida | reverse complement strand
TCCCCCTCCCTCTCCCTCTCCTCTTCTCACCACTCCTCTCCTCTCCTCTTCTCACCTCTTCTCCTCACACCACCACCCCTGCCACCGCACCACCACCGCCGTCACCGTCACCGTCAGCACCACTACCACTACCAGCAGCATCACCACCACCTCGACAACAGCACCACCACCACCAACGCAGCAACACCATCACCAGCCGCCGCCACCGTCCAATCGTCCAAGGTTAGTTAAAAAAATGAATTTTTCTTAAAAAAAATTTGAAATTTCAAAACCCCTAGGTCCGCCTACCGCCTAGGCCGGCCATCTAGGTGGTTTCCGGTGCGGCCGCCTAGGCCACAGTTTAGAACACTGTAATTTTGGAACATGAAGGATAGACTTTAGTTCATATTATCTAATTGAATGTTCCATTTCCATCCAATATGAGATGAATAAAGATAGAACTACTCATAAGATTACTAGCTCAAGAATCAATTATCTATGGAGAGGTTCAAGAAGCATGATAAGACAGATACCGGGATTAGGATGAGCTATGGATGTGGATGCAATGGGATAGTTGACTCTTTAAATGAATCAACGTAATACCTCGAGATCTAATTCAAAGAGGAAGTCGACCATATTGTGATTAGATGGTTGTGCAAATGTAGGAGCAGGAGATTAGATACAGTATTCTCATTTGGTTGAGAGTTACCTTGTGCATTCTTTAGAACAACATGAGTTATGTTTTGCATTATTTAGAGCAACATGAGTTATGTTTTGGCATTATTTAGAGCAACGGGCTTAAGGTATGGGTGTTTTTTCAAACACTTTGCTTCTATATGTCCAGCTTTCTCATAATAAGTGCACTTTGGAATTGGCTTTCCATTTCGGCCTTATCCTTCTTCCAATCCAAACTCCTTTGGTGTAGTAAGGGCTAGTTGTGGTTATGGAGCTATTGAGTTGTCAATGCTTGAAAAAAGATTTATCTCCCTTTTTTTATCTTCAATTATGAGGTTACATATACATAATCCAATAATGAGATACTAGAATCCAAGACCCTCACTATGTGCTATGTTGTCACAGACGACGCCTAGGTGCGCCTAGGCTTGCAGGTTTGAGAGGTCTCGTCTCGACCCGGAAAAAAAAAAATCATGTGTGACAGTTTGCTCGCCTAGGCGTCCGCCTAGGATCGTCCAGGGAAAAATCCAGAAAAAAAATGTCCGCTTAGGGTCGTCCAATTATGCTTACTATCCTTACTTGATGTTGAATATTGGTTATTTCATATTTGTTGCTTCTTATATTACTTTTATGCTTAATGTTTATTGCTTATTAGTTATACTACATATTTGTTGTATGCATAATTACAGAATTTTTGATTCAAAACCACGGATCCTGGACGGACGCCTAGGCGAGGTGGGTGGCATGTCGCCTCGCCTCGCCTAGAGCCCAGTACAACATAGATTATGTGTGCTTCAAAAGATTGATTAAGACCAACAACAAAAATCAAAAATCCTTCTTCAATTTGCTTCTCATACCTCGTCCAATCTTCTTATGTATCTCATTTACGAATGAGATAGTCATCAAACTTTTCTCCTAGCCCGTGCGGAGTGGCATAGTAAGTTCCTACTTACATCTTCCTGTCTCGGATCTCCTAATTTAGACAATAGATAATAGCTATATTTCTCCTAATTCAGACAATAGATAATAGCTATATTTCTCTTCTTGGTATAGGTCTTGAGTTTAGACAAAATCTAGTATGCGGTGTCAAAGTAATATACAGTTTTCTTGATTCGTAATGTCATCAATGAGATAAGTCGTCACATTATAAGAGAATCCTCTTGGTCACAGCTCTCATATCGGGATCATCTTTTATAAGTGCCTTTTCCGTTAGGTAACTCCTCTTTCCGCGATGCAATAAAAAGTAGAAGATCGAGACCATTCCACATAGTTGAGCTCATCAAGTTTGTTAAGTTTTATTGTGGTAATTGGATCGGATGGCTCCCATAAGGCGGCCTCCAACATATTAACTTGAGATGAATTGATTCTTGATTGTTGGTGGTAGATAGCATTTTTTTATCTTTAATATCTAGGATCTCTGCTTTAGAAGACTTTAATAGAGCTAAAATTTGGACGCCAAATCTTTTTAATATGGATTGCTATAGATCAACAGGGTCTTAATCTTCAGATATATGAAGATTAGAAAGAAAGAAAAACTTCAAAGAGGATCAATAAAGAGTTTGTATCACTCAATTGAGTTGCAAAATTATATTACATGAAGAGCCTTCGTATAGGCTTACAATTATCTAAATTAGGAGGCATAAGGAAACCCCTAAATAAAACTTAGAAAGAATGGTCAAAGATTTGATCAAACAATCGTATTTATTCTATCAAAAATCCTTTTAGGTAGATTAACTAAAGACTGCCAACACCAAAAATACCCTACATTACCAATTATAGGCTATGTAATTATATAATCCATAATATCAATTGCTCGTCAAGTTGTACCTAAACGGACTCCAAGTGTAGTATACAGCCTGCTCTTGTAAAATGATTGTAATGTGTTTGGAAAATATTAATGAGAACATGTACATTGCACAAACTGGTTGTCTTATATCAAGGTTGTGAAAAGCGCTAGGAGCTAGTCGAACAGGCACCTTCCGCCTAGCGCAAGCGCCTAGCCAGCCTAGGCGGGCCGCCTAGATCTAGGCGGTTTCAAAAAAAAAAGAATCCAAAAAATCTACTAAAAATTGCAGGAGAAAAAAACCATAAAACCCTAAAACATGCATAGTCGGGTGTCGGGGGACTAGGCAGACACCTAAGCGAGCATCGGGCGGGCACCCGGCCCCTGGCGCCTAGGCGGCCGCCTTTTAGAACAGAGTCTTATATATCTTAAGTTAAGCATCATTATGTTTATGCTAAAGAATAGCCCATTACCTTTATAATTCTAAAGAAGAAGAAGAATTGACAATTATTTCATTTTGGCATTTGTGTCCTCTTCAGTTTTGGGGAATGTCGTACCTTTCCACTCTTTGGCTTAATCTCAGCAAATTAGTCCATCACCCACTCTGCAATATCATGTGGTATCAGAGCATCCCACCACCCACTCATGCTATGTCCAGAGTCGTGTTACTCATGTACCTACCTATTGTGAAACATACTCAATATACCAGTTTTTGCTTCCTTATGTGTGGAAATCGAGGTTATAGGTTATGGTCGAAACCAGTATCTACCAACTGTTCAATAAAGGTTTCACAGGGAACGATCCAGAATTGGTCAGACTACTGCTCTTGTTCAAAACACAGGATAAAAGGATTTTCGAGCTAAAAATGAGGTAAGAAATTGAACGGTGGAAGGAATCCCTCCAAAATGACCACAAACCTACCTTAGGGAGGAGGCTCCATCTTTGCTCTCTTACATTGACCACCCAAAAGAAAATTAGTAGATTGTTGAGATTGTAGCAAAAGGTTGAAGACTGGGAGAAAGAGATTGGGTAAAGATGCAAGAATTGGTCTTGGCAGAAACTGATAGCTTGTGAGAATGAGAATATTGAGCCAATATAATGCCAGTCCTATGATGCAGTCTTAGGAAATAGATAATAAAAGAAGCTTTCCACCTTAGAACTAAGTACAATTCATGTTAGTTCATCGAAGATAACCTTTATTATTGAGTTTCAGGGATGGAAATCATTTTATTGATTAGTTTGAGCAGTATTATACAGGCACTTCAATTTTCAGTTTTTCATGTTACTCTCACCAATTTGGACAATTGATGACGCATCATGGATCTCTCCAGTGACACATCAAGGATTCAGGTATGGATCAATTCATGCACTCCAGTGACAAATCAAGGATTTTACTTTCATCTAACTATAGTCAACTGCAGCCTTGCTCCCTCGACTCCAAGCCGCGGAATGCATCTGACAATTTCACTTTTAAGATGACTGAACCTTTTAGGTTCTATCTCCAACCTGACTGACAAAACACCAAGCAGAAAGTTCTCTCATCAGCATCTGGAGCAGCATGGCTGCATGTTTATTCTATTATAACTCAAAAAGAAGACGCTCACATTAATAATGAATAGTCTTTTGTTGCAAAACCTGAAATAATTTTTGGGTTATGTTTTGCACGTGTTTATTAGTTCTATAATAATAGCAGCATTCCCGTCAACTTAAGTTACCTTGACTATCTCCAATTAGTCCAATTAGCTTCCATATATGATACATCATCATATCTAATAATTACTTAGTATATGTACAATCATACTCTTTTTCATTGTTATAATAAGTTGTGGGCTGTAGTGACAGTTATGGCAGAAAATGTAGATAACCATGGGCAAAACAGCCCAAGCTGAAGCAGTAGTTAAGATCTTTAAGTGTTTAACTTCATTGACTTCAATATTGTTCCTTTCTTGCTATAAGTTGGGTGCAAGGTTTTGTTTTGCCACAAAAGCAGCTCGCATGTTAAAAAAATTAATGGAACTCTGTTTTTTATTATTCGATGAAGAAATAAATTTCAATTTTCACATGCATTAAGATAACAAACCAATACCAGTTCTCAAATGTTATCATATTGTACTCAATACCCTAAATCTGGTATTCGACTTTATATTTCTCAGCTACTGCAAATAGAGATAAAAACCATATTTTCTCAAAATCATCACCTTCATGCCATCGGGTCCTTTCCAGTTAATTCCAGAGATTGTCAACGTATTCATTTTTTTAAGTATAATAATTCAAAAGGTCTTAACCTTGCTTGCTCCCTTGGCACTTTGAAATTTATTCAAATTAAGCATATGTAAAAATACTCATCAGAATATATATCCTTTCCTAGGTTGTCAACTTGCGATACCTATCATGTATCCATTTGTTTGAATATCTATTTGTTTGTGTTTCGTGTATCGTATGATAGAGTAACTCTAGGAGATCTACACTTCTAAAACCATATAGAAACATGATATAAAATATGTATTTTATTTTATTTTTATTTTATAGATCTATCTAGTTCCATAATCTAGATTACTAAGTACACATTACATGATCCAAGTAAAAAAATCAATACTACCCATCAGTTTAATATGTATTGTATCATGTCAACCGATACATAACGAAATGGTATTATATCGGATCGGATCATATGATAAGTATCATGTATCATAATATACAAACAACATAGATCATTACTTGAAACCTTTAAGCTCTCTTCAATAGCTTTATTAGACTCAAATTAGTTACACAAATGGAAGTTACGAAATTGTTTTCCCACAACTTTCACAATCTTAACATCATATGCAAGCACCTTAAAGACTTCTTATTTCCAGCTTTCCACCAAATTTGGTCTTAGTTACCCATGTAGCCATGTACAAAATTATGTTGTGCCATTCTAGAAATGCATACAACAACAAAGCCTTTATCCCAAATTTTTGGCCTAAGCTATTTGATTCATCTTCTTCCATTTGGCTCTGGTAAGAGCTATGTCCCTTTTAACGCTAACAAAAATAATATCTTCTTTAACACTTCAAACCACGTTCATGTAGACTTACATGTAGTCCTAGCGGCTCCATTAACTATTATATTATCGCTCCTTACGGGAGCATCTATTGGTCTGCAATGCACATGTCCAAACCACCTAAGTCAATTTTCTCTCATCTTGTACTCAATTGCCGCCATCTCTAACTTCCCACATATACATTCATTTCTTATCATATGCTTTAATTGTATTGTCACTCATCAATCTTAGCATTCTTATTTTGACTGACTACACCGAATGGGTTCACACTATTTAATTTGTTATAATACCCAAGTATGGGTACATGCTTGCAGGTTTGGTGCAATTCAATTACGAGAAGGATATCACTTTAATACTTTATTAATGGCTATTATGAAATTTAACAACATCATTGTTCCACTTCCTAATATGATAGCATTCTCCATCCATAGAACTGGAAGTTTGGATAGGAGAGGCGAGTCAATTAAGGCAACAATATGGTAGGGACATGATTATATCTTGTTTGCAGATATATACAAGATTAGTAAACTCCATCCTCACCATAGTTCAAGAAATATTAATCACACCCTAAAGATGGAGTGTTGATTTAGCTCAACACATTAAGCACATTTGCCAGTAGTTTGTCAAAGATATAGACCATTATATTATGAGTGATCTCAATATAAATGCTGACCTAATAACATCGCATTTTACCATGGGATAAATATCATTTAACTATTATTTGCATCATGAACTGAACTCATAGTTAGCATGATTACACTGGTAACTATCCAATAATGATTAGTTTGCTAGGTTTCTGTATAGATATAAGAGAAGATAATTTAACAAATACCTTTTGAAATCCTCTAACAAGAGAAGTCTCCAGCTTCATTTTTAGAAGGTCCTACCAGAACCCTAAGAGAAAACCCTGAACTTTGGAAGACTTGATAGAAGGGACCCTGATGGATTACTAATCACAAGACGAATAAGGTTTCTATCAATTCAACATAAGCAAGCATTCTGTCATGTAATACTTGAATATGCAACAGTAGGTTTTATTTTTGTGTACTAACGCAGACTATGAATTTATCTTCAGAATTGATTGCCATGAAGTTCATAATGCATGATTCGGGTATACCGAGCCATTAAAAGTGTAATAACCCTTTCTCAAAAATCGTATTAGTTTATGGTAATATTTATAAAATTATTATAGTTTGGTTTGTATTTTCACAAACGGATAACTTTTCATTTTTTTAATAATTGAGTTATTGTATTCGTGCCGGACTTTGCATCCATTTGTCAATTCTTTCAACCTAAGTCAACCCATATTTGATTTCTCGTTTGAATTATTTTGACTCATGAACATTTTTTATAATTTAATACTAAACTAAACCTAGTCAATTAGCATTTTACCCTCCTCATCAACCCCACCTACCATGACATCACACCTTATGTGTTGGCTTCTCTACTACCATACACCGTATCTTTTCTTTCTCGTGACACCTAAGTGCCTAAGGTGGCACCATGACATTATTCCATCATGGCATATAATCATTCTTTCTCCTCCCCTTTTTCCATTCCATTCTTTCGTTCATTCTTTCTTATTTCTTCCTCCTTTCCATTTTCCAGCCGAGAGCAAGAGAGAGGGAGATAGGTGGTCAGCCGAGAGCAAGAGAGGAGAAAAGAGAAGGAAAGAGTGTAACAAGCCAAATAGTAATTTCTTTCATGGACTTCTATCCGTGTTCGGAAAACCGGAACGAAGTCTTGGTTCGATAACGTCACATCACAAGTACTAGGCAAGCCCTTTCTCTATTCTCCTTTTTGATCATCTTCTAATTTTTTCTTCTTTTATGTCTTTCAATCTACACATGTTTGTTAGACTCTGATTTCGTATCCTAACTATGTCAAATCAATGTTCATACTCAGAAAGTAGACTTCGAGACCTTTTCAACGGTATATAATATAGCCTAATTGTATAACCGGATGTCCGGAACACTAAGTTTAATAAACTGTAAGCATCCAATTTTCTGAACATGCGTTCTCTCGGCACAATTTGCTTGTGAGTCATTTCTTGTGTAGCAAACAGTATAATTTAAATGTAATTTAAATGAACTGGTTTTAGATTTATTTAGAGCATTCAAAAACGTATATTAATTGATATGATATCGTTGTATTCTCATCTTGGAGCTATAAACTACACCTCGTTAAACATAGCCATCCAGTGTTGAATTATATTTTCGTCCAGAACTGAAACACTTTGGTAGAATGGTCGTGTAGGTCAAACAGTAACTTTGAATGACCTGAAATTTTGTTTGTACTTAACCCAAATGTGAAGGATGTCTGATTGGTACATTTTCAAAATAATGTTCAGAAGTTGAGTTTATTTATCTCCAAAGTCGGGACATGAATTTTGTTTTTATGCAGTTTAGAATGTACATGACAAGTTATAATTGTGAACAACATGAAACTTCTTGGGAACGTTTGTTAATTTCAACAATTATCGATATCTTGTTCAGGTTCATTTATACTCCTGAAAATTCACAGTACAAGGATATTTTTTTAGTTATCATTTGTAGACTGGATGATTTGTTATATTGACTAGAGTATGTGAAGACTTGTGAAATTAATTGGAAACTTACAGCATTGCAAATATTGTATTCGTATTCTTAATTAGACAAAGGCTCCCAACAGGGGTACGCCGAGATATTATTATGTCCAAGAGGCTCTCTACGGTGGTGCGTCGAGTTATTATACTGTCATTATCATGTTCGAAGATTTTACATGAATAATTATCATATCCAAAGACTTGGCCTGAATAATTATCCTCTCCAGAGACTTTACCTGCATAATTATCATGTACAGAGACTTTACACCAAGTAATTATCATGTTTAGAGACTAGTAAATAGATTATCATTTCTAGATACTTCTTAGAAGGGATACATTGGGTATTTTACACTGTCCTAACATGAGTCAACTTGTGATTGAAACCCATGCGTCGGAATAACACCGATTTTCATAATAGTCGATCACAGGTATACAATATTGTTATCAAGGACTAGAATCCGTGACAAAAAGTTGCACGTTGGGGTGTTACGGATTGTAGGTTGTAATGATTATGATGGATTACATCTCTTCCTTATCTATCGGATAGTAATTTTATTTCCATTGGTTCACATTCATGTTTTAACTTTTCGAGCATTCTTTGACATGGGACTTGCATGTCATTTGACGACCTAGTATTTGTTCACTAGGTGTGGGAAATGAATCAGACGAGGCTATCGTTGTACATCATAAAGGAGAGAGGAACAAGAATGGAATGTTGGAGCTGGAGGCTGCACTTTCGAGTGTTACCCTTTTATTCTGTATCAGTTACTGTGTGTGTATATATGTATGTTAAGATGTATTCTGGTTAGTAACTTGGAACTAGTTGGTCTAGTGAGACTTTTCAGATTATATTACTTAGAAGCCCTTTTCTTCCGTTACGGTAATCCTATTTAGTCTTGAATAATCCCTACTAAACCTATTCAAGAACTTTACAGACGACAATCGCAAGTGTGGATACCGGTCGTAGGTCGCGTTGTCTGGGATGTTTGTTACGTACTCACCTTGCCGTATTTCAGGAAGGGGACGTGACAAAATAGTAATAAAGGTTACAGGATCAGTATATGAAAGACCAATTATACTATCGCCAGCCTTCGTCTTCACTCGTGTAAATTCAGAGCACAACTTTCTAGCTTTTTGTACCTAATGACTATCTTAATAATCTTCACTACCTTCTTCATGTCATATAATACTGATCTTCTCCTGCTTCCCTGCGCTTTCTTCCATCATTTTGATAAGGGTATTGCCATTTATTAACATGATACAATCATCTTATGCATTATCATTTCAACTGTTTCTACCATAAGAGAAGACTAAATGGTATTGGTACCTCATCGTAGATGAGTTAGCTTCTTGTCATGCTTTAGCAGCTCCTTTCTCCAATGTTATAGTTGTTACTCTCTGACCTCCAATTCCACAGTTAAGTTGGTCTAGTATAGAAAATTTTACCGGTCTAAAAAAAAGGCCCGTTGACATCTATCCTTAAAATCTCTTGATAGAGGAGAACATTTTACATGACATATCCAACCTCACCTTTTCAAGTATTAAATAGACAAACTCATGATGCATGCCTTATTTGAGATTTAGTTTTTGTAGTTGCATGCAAGATGCATCATTTACCATATGGAGTTCTATGCATAACATTATGGCATCGCTATTTATATGGAACTTCACCCACCATGTAGTGGAATTGATTGTTCTATTTTTATTTGGATATACAATATAACAGGAAGAGAAAGGGGACAGAACTATAGCAATGACCAAATGTGATAACTGAAATATATGCAAACCATTGGATGCCTCTGGAATCCACTATGAAAAGAAGACATTTATAGAAGAATAGATGTAAGCAAGTAAAATCATATAGAGATTTGCAAGTAGAGCAAGGAACCTTTTGAAGAAGGCGACTGCAGACACTATTGTAGAAGTGTTCAGCTGAAGAATCCCATCCCAGAGCTTTTCAACAATCAATGGAGATCGGTTTCCAGCAACTGACCCTCCTTGTTCTTCTAAATTCAGATGTAGTTCATCACTAGGTCCAGCTGGTTTACTAGCAAGATTACTATCCCTTTCAGGTGAAGTTCCCTCTAACAAGGGATCATGTTTAGTTGTAATTGATGCATCACCATTTTTCAGAATTTGTGTTCCAGAATCCTTGCATGAATGAATACTGTTATTAACCATCCTATTTTCAAGACATGCTTCTATGGTAATAGAAGACTCCGGCAATTGAGATATGGTTGAACCACTCTGTCCGTTATCTATAACATTCACCAAGTTGGCACTCAGACTATCATTATTGACAAAATCTCCAGACTTTATTGCAGTGTTATGATATTGAGAAAAAGCATAAGTTTCCCTTCTTTCAGGGATCACAGATGTTAGCATGGAGCTAGATGTGCCAATTGAGGTACTTCCACCTTCGCTAGACCAAGTATCTTGATCACTTCCTCTTACCTCCTTCAGTCCACTTGTACTTAAGTTCTGGATGGCAGTTCCTCCATCAGAATGAAAGTGTGCACCAACCATCCTTGGTTCAGATGAATCTGCAAAAGCCAATGTTTTAGAAGGCATCCGTGGGTATGGGTATGGATTACATGGCTGATTATTGTGTTCATGACCGAAGTGTGTGGCAGTATTATTTGATCTAAGAGAAGCCTCAGACATCTCTTTGGGACCGTCGCGGTGTCCGAATGATGACACAAATCTTCCAGGTTCGGATTGGCTGGCTGGATCACATACAAGATGCCTCGAATCGTGTGTTCTAGGCACATGCCAAACAGGTGGCTTAATTGGCTGGGAGGGTTCACTGTGATAGAACTGTTGCAAACTACCCAATGGCAATTTATTGATGTATTCCTCTTTTGCCTCAATCCTTGATAAGGAATTATCTGCTGCATAAAACTGATAGTTCCCCTGATCAGACTCTGAACTAGTGCGTTTAGCATACTCTGGATTTTGATTGGTGTACATATTTGGATTGTTCATTTGGGAAACTACAGCCGGAGGCAAGCCTTCATTGTGCTGCAAAGTATAGTCTTCCCGTAGAGGATGGCCTATATTAGGCCTCAAATTTCCCAAGCTTGAAGACACACCACCATATGCATAACCACCCAGGTGATTATCCACGGTTTTTCTTTTTCTTGATGCCTCAGGAAAAAACTGCATATTGGGACCATTAATGGGAGGTGGAAACCTCATGTTCTGCATAAAAGGAACCTCAGAGCCAACGGAATCAAAATTCATATTTTGACCCCAGCATGCTCTGTTCCTTTCTTCCTTCTCCCACATTATACCTTGGCAGGTGGATCTTTGAAGATCCTCACCTAGAAAAGAGAACTATATTAGTGTCTCTGCAGTAATACTAAATATGATAGTGTCAGTCAACAAAGCATTAGTCACAATTTCCATTAGAAGGGGAAAACGAAGATGGTCTAGCTAATGTTATGGACTGCCAAGCACTTTGAAGCAATAATTCATATATCAAACTTCCTGTAACTACTTTAAACTACTAGACACAAAAAGAGAGAGAGTACTCATAACATAATCATTCAACTCGTTGGGAGGTAAAGCTATCAATGTCTTATACACATACTTTATGCTGCTCAAACTACGATTCAAGAAAATATATTACTCAAAGGCATAGGACACAAAAATGAGTGTTCAAAGTGGCTTAGAGAACAAGAGCAAGAGGGATAAGTTTACAGCCCAGGAAAGTAATGGGAACTATAATGTGGTGATCCCTGCTTCTAGTGGCTAACAAATTGTGTCCAAAGAGATCAGAAATTGAAGTTAGCTCACTCAAGATACTTGAACTCAAGAAAGGAAAAAAGAAAGTAACTAAATTAGCAATAAACCTATAAAAACCAATGCATCTTAGGTAGATATGTCCAATTTACAACCAAACTTGATTAAAGCAGCATTCCATTCTCAGTGTCCACAAGTGTCAAAATATATACTCTCATAGGTTCATCAAAAATCAAAACCCAGCAACGATTATTCATAGAGATGAGTAAAAAAATACCATGCCTAGTACATCCAGAATGGTTTCAATGTCATAATGAAGGTGGGAAAACTAATATGAAGAAAAAATATATGGTAATTATAAGTGTTTGAGGTGGCCCTTAGATAAGCTGAATGTGAAGAAAAAAAATCATGAACTGACTTGAAAAAATATGTTATAAAGGTAATACTGCTGATGGTGCCGCTGCTATCCTTGTAATATACTACAGCAATTTGAAATATCAGATATTTGAATTTCTAACTGATATCCACTATCTACAGTAAGCGTCACTGCCGAAGGCATTCTCCCTAATAAGGCGGATACTTCTGGCCTTGCTTGGACGAAATGAAAGGCAGTCTCCTTTGGATATGTCATTTTTATACGATCTTTATGCTAAAACAAATGAAAACAAAGACTAAAGACTATGAAAGAATCACTATACCGAATCATTTCTTTGTATCCAGATGTAGCATTCGTATACCAAAGTGTTCTTATACCATCTTTTGGACATAAGTTTCTCCGTGTCCAGATGTAGGAATTCATATACCAAATGGTTCCACGCCATTCTTATTAGTAACATAAAGTTTGCCAAAGAAAGTGCAAAAGTGGATTTGACATTAAAAAAAAAAAAATCTAAGGCATATTGGCATCTTTTTTTCTTTTTACTGCACAATATAATGGTATGGTACTACGACTAGTGCTTTCATCCAAACCTACCAGCTATGTTGCACGGACCCGGGAAAATGGTGCCCGTATCCTTATCGTGTCTATATTCTTTCAATATAGGTGACTACACTCTACCTATTTGAAAATGTCCGCATCCCCTAACCTTAGTGTGTCCTTATTTGTAATTGTGTCTGCATTCGTGCAACATAGTGACCAGCAATACATGCACAAGAAGGTGTGCACATACAATGGTCCCATGCGCACAAACACGCAAGTTCGGAGCATGCATACATAATTAACTGCATAGCAATATATGCGGGTACAGAAAGATGTGTATGTCCTCTCTCACACACATATAGAGAGAATGTAGATCTTTATGGAGCTTTCTTGTACTCCATATCCGACTCCATTTGGATGGAAGAAGGCTTGGATTATGAGATGGGATGTAAATGTTTATGTACGTTAATACTATGTGGTCAATGTTAACAAGAACCAATAGAATTTAAGTTGAAGATAAACTACTTAATCCTATACGACATTTAAAGGCATGAAGAAAGTAAAGTGACAGATACACTTTATTGTACATTGAATTCTCGCAAGTTAACCAACAAGCCGTATCTTGCATTTTTTTTTCCCGTTCATTCCTCGTTAGGCTTCTCAAAATCTGTTCATGCGAAAACTTGTCATTCTATGTGAATAAATAAAAGATGAAATGCCTGTTGCAAGAGTAACACCAGACCAAATCTTGAAGAAAAAAAACGGATAGTTTCAACCTGACTTTGGGTTAGTTCGGCTAGCCCGTTACTTGATGCATGCACGACCGCGCTGGCAACAAGGCAAGGGATTGATTGCTACATCTGCGTCGGCACGATGTGCTACCATTCCATACAAACCGGGGGTGCATGGTCAAATGCCCGTTCTTCGCTAGTATAATAAACCTATACACACACACACACACACACGTTCTTCACTAGTATAATAAAAAGAAATTCCGCGAGCAATGACAACAAGAGTTCTGACTTCATAATCGTATAAACTTTCGAACAAGTTCAAGGCCATACAATCAGAGTATTGCTGCTTAAATTCTAATATAATATTTCACGAAGCGGAAAAGAATTTCAGAATCTATTTCAAACCAAACCCGAATCAAGAAGACCCACCAATTCCACAAAACCCTAATTTGTTTCCAGAAACCTTGTTTCAACTCAATTCCTCTCGAAGTAGCGGTAGAATTGGGGGCTCTTAATGAAAGATGAGAAAGAGAGATTTCTTACATCTAGATATCAGAGTTGACGTCGAGGGAAGGGATTGCTGGGGAAGACAGAACCGAATGGCTCCGGAGCTCAGACAGTCGGACGTACTTTTTAGAACCACTAGATGAGTACAACTCGATCTCTCTTCTTTCTTCCACTGTTTCTGGCTATTTTGCATTTAAGTACCTCAAAAAAGAAAATTGAGGTTCAAAATTTTCAAATAATGAACTTGATATCATAAACTTTTCATATTCAAGAGCTCCGGCCGGCCCAGTACAGTGCATGGGACTGGGAGACCCAGCCCGGGCCCACCAAATTTCAGGTCGGGTCGGCCCGACCAGTTGGCAGTTCTAGTAACTAAGGTGAGCATTATTCAGTTTTGGATTCAGATTCGGTTCTGTTTGGAAGAAAAAAAAAAGGTTTGGTTTCGATTTCGAAAATACTAAAAAAATTGTCCTATTTTGGTTTTGAGTTTCGGTTTAGGTCCAAAAAAAAAAATCGAATAAGCATTATGAAATTATGTAAATATCCTAAATTTTATGCATATTTTATAATTAAATTAATGTGTATATTTTGGAAACAAGTCTATGTATGTGTTTTGAAGTCCAACTTTAGTAATTTAACAACTAGTCCAACTTTGGATGCAACTTATAAATACAGCATATGTGTATAAAAATTATAATTTTTAATATAGTTTAACAACGTTACAACTTTCGGTCCGACCCATTAAATAATAGAAATAACCCAACAGAGCAAACTGAATCGACTATTAGGTTCAGTTTCGGTTATGGCTAATTTCGGTTCAGTTTTGGATTTTTAGGATTTTGGTTTATTCGACTTTGACTATTTCAGTTCTACTGAAACCGAATAAAGCGAACGTTCACTGTCACTCCCCATTTTCGATATACATATTTGTATGTGTGTTGTTTCCTGTATTTTCTGTATTATGTATTTCGTGTTCATGTATCCAGTATCGAAATGGTATCCTACACGTGATGGTACCTGTATCTATTAGTAAACTTGTGTATCTTGATTAGTATCTTATTATTGGATTTTTTTGGTAGTTTTCGATGACTCGATGGGTTGATCTGTTAAACCGATTGACTTGGTATCTTAGTGCCTAACCATAGTCTGAAGTATTATCCCGTCTCAGAATAGTATAACACCCATCATCCTTGTGTTGGTGCAGTGTGGCTCATTGCTACGATGATGGTATACTGGTTTATGCCATGGCACAGATGACTAATTATGTATTATAGTCGTAAAGTGATCGATAAAGTAATTGATTAACTGACTTATGCAACTTTATTTGGTTTACTTGTTGTATAACAAGATAATTATGCATGAGACTACCCTAAACTCATAGATTACCATTGGCATTGCCATAGACCCGTGCTAGAATCCATACGTAGAATGGAACACAAAAAATTTCTCAAAATATAAAATTGAGTAACAAATTGGTATATGCCAGTATACTGCAATATACCGTCGGCATACCGTCGGGACTCGATGTCACGCCCAGTCCCAGAATACACGGGACCAGGCTATGTGACAATGGCCAGCTACGTATCCAAGTGGACTCCAACCGAACTCGAATACGTATACGTTGTCCAAGATGGAGTAACTATCTATGTATCATCTCTATAACTCAATCCACATGACAAAAGCATAGAAAAAGGAAATACTAATACTAGTCTGCAACCCAATAATCATACTTGTCCGAATAGACTAAAAAAACACGAGCCTACGAATAGTAGACTAACAAGCATATAGAAATAGTCGAACGACATATATACTAGGGAAGAGTAAATACTTGTAATAAAAAGGTACTCATCAACAATCCAGCAAAAGAACCATGTATAACTAACTCAACCCACCTGGAAGAAAAATCATGTCCTCATAAAGACGTAACAAGATAGACAGAAACATGCCACTAATGAAGTAAATACTACAATAGTAATAGGGTGTACCAGACTAAGTGTATGCAATAATGAGGACAACGTTTGTATGCATGGGTTGTAAGACTAATGGGATCAGTATAATTACATGGAGAAATCAAGGGCCTAATCCGCATAACGTCGTGGACGCCAGAGGACAACAGTAATAGTGGCATGTAGGTTGGTGCCAAAAGAAACTCGTTTGACCCGAGATATAAGAAGGTTTAGGAAATCAAGAATTTGGTGGCATGTAGGTTGTAATACAATTTGGAGAATTAAGGGAATTTCTCATGAGTTGGGAAAATGAATGTTTATAGGAAAGAAATTGGTATATATATAAGGGCTAAGGGAAAACAATACAAGTATTTGGGTTTAAACTTAAAAGTTAACAAAATTATTTATAATCCATGAGATAAGTAATGATATATCTAAATATAATTCAAAATTTCTAATAATAATACTATTAATAATAATATATAAAAATTTTACATCCTTTCCTACTTAGAAGAATTTTGTCTCTGGAATTCAGATATAAAGGCACAAATAAGAAATGCAAGAATTGAAATGACAAGGGTATAAAAAAAATATGGTATGTAAGTTTGTACCTCAATCCTCAAACAAATGAGAGAAACGCTCTCGAGTGGAATCATCATGCTCCCAAATGGATTCGCTCGGGGAATGATGCATCCAAGCAATCCAGACCAGTTGAATGGTCTGTCCTCTCAACACCCTCTCCACCCGGTCGATGATCCCAACTGGTTGTTCCTTATATGACATACTTGGGCCAACTATAATCCCTGAATGGTCAAGCACGTAACTAGGATAAGCCATTGCAACTACGACATATGGAATACACCATGCACGCCTTCCAGTGAGTGATGCAATACAAGTCTATAAGCAACCTCACGAATGCTCTCAAAGATATCAAATGGTCTGACATATCTCGGATGTCATGTCCCGATTCTGTAGAGTCATTTCGTGCTCGTTTTGATCTCTGCAAAACCTATCATCCTCGCTAGGTGTGATACCATGCAAGCCTAAGTTGCATTTGCACAAGGCCAAGACCTGTACAATATTAAGATAGACAAATATCAACAACAGCATAGTGGAACATAAATGCAAAAATTGAAACAGCAGCGAACAATATTGCAGAATATAGAGCTTAGCACAATGATAATTCTCATTATTGATATCCTTGAAATGATTATAAGCTCTCAATAGTTTTTTGATACACGTCATACTTGGCTTACATCTCTCTTAAAACATATAGAATTACAATGATCATGTTCCATACATTATGTCCCTTTATATAGAAAATAATCTCTTTTGCATATTCTTCTTCTAATTTTTGGCTCCTGAGTATGAGGATCTGGCTATCGCTTCGGATCATTCAATTCGAACATCATGCAAGCTGGTGGTGGATCAGTACATTAACGTACTGGTGAAATGACAAAGGCTACACCGTTTGAAACGATCACTAAATATTCATGTTAGCAAATATTGCACTATTTGTGATCTTGCTATCTTTTACCCATGTTCATTTCATGCAACACAGAGTCGAATTTCTTCTTTTTATAAAACACTTTCGAAAAGCCACAGTTCATATCTTTCGTTCAAACAACTATTGGGTCAATTCCATGTATGATAACAGTTTTATAAATCTTGATGTGCGCAACATATTTCATGAGCCATATCACTCATTAGAAACTTAGCAATAACATAACATTAACATTATTTTCTTCTTGAACAGATAGTAGCAATGAGTAATACAGCTCTTTATCTATTGGACAACAATATTTCATGTGAAGTTAGGACGCTTGTCGAAGTTATTGCGGACGATCGGCACGGATCGTTGTGACATACGATCGAAGATTCGCTCGCTATCAAGAGCGACATCATATGACTCGCGGTAGGTTTGACACCTTTGATTCATGATGTCCCAATGCAATTCGTCATTCAGGCCATGTTGGAAACGTTCGCACTAGGCTTCTTTATTGGGCATGAAGGCGATGACAAATTTTGCAAGCCTTAAGAAGTTCGAGCCATAATCACCGACTGACGTATTTTCTTATTTTAACATCATGAACTCGTCTTTTTTTTGTCGACAGCTGGCTCGATGAACATACTGCTCAAGAAAAGCCTAGTTAAACATTTTCCAGAATATCTTCGTGTTAGGATCTGTTTTGAAGATTTCTTGCTTCTTTGCTCCCCACAAGTCGTAGGCCCTCAATTGTAGCTGCAACGTCGCACAAGCTACTCTCTTGAACCCTTTGATACTGAGAATATTGAACAAGCCCTCGATCTTCGGTAGCCATTCCACGTTCACATCGGGTTTCTGCTCGACCATTAAACTTAGGTGGGTTCATCTTGTGGAACTCAGTCACCTTGAACATGGAAAAAGAATTCATCATTGGTGGTTGGACTTATTCCTGAACTTCTTCTCTCTCTTCTGATGCCTCGATCGTTGCATTGCTGTTGGCTTCCATAGCACTCACAATCTGTGTCAGGGCATCATTTGCTTATGTTGCACACCAAATTTGGCTTAGATCTGTACCTGAAGCTGTTGCTACTGTATCTCCACCAGGCGCGTCAGTCTTTCCATCGTGGTCTCGCTAGGGCCAGCGCCCTCCGAACTAGCCGAACTAATCGCAGTATTGTTTGTTGCGGCAAGATTATTTTTCTTAGCCATCCCTATAAAGCACTGTAAACCCGTTAGTCTTCTCAAAGTGTCTACGGGCTTACCTGTATGGAATTATTATTTTACGCGGTATATGTCAAAAATCATTCAATTGAGTAATCGCAACCAACATCCAAAAGAAATATTTTTTGAAAATTCGAGGAAAGTTCTGATACCAATTTGTCACATCCCTCAAATCGTTCGTCATCGCATTAATTTCTGTCAAATCAATCGTTCTTACTGGTGCATGATATCGTACGAGTCTGGAGTTGCACTCGTATAAGGCAAGAACATTACATTTGATAATTCTTTTAAAACATCAAGTTGTAACTTCACAAATTACAGAAAATTAAACATGCAGTATAGAAAGATGAAAACATGCTTTTCACTAATAGTTTGCAACAAAGTGTAAGTCGTAATTATATTGGATACGTCGTTGCAGCTACATTTGATTGAAACAAAACAAAATATTCGACAAGCTGCCTGAACTAACACTTGTTGTTCCATATATTTACACCATTTTATACATTGAAAGCCTTTGAAATGAATTGGCTTCAAAATACTTCAAAATAGGCAAAGCTTTAAAATGCCTCCCGAACTTCAACTTGGGCCTAGCACTGTGCACCCTCAACGTTCTCGTCACCTATGGGGTTGGAGGATTAGTACACTTGGAAATGCACTAGTGAGTGGGACGAACCCACTTGTCTAAATCGATATTTCTTATTAAGGTAGGCATACTTTCAAAGTTGTCTTTCTATTTAGAACTAGATGAATTTCAGTTCATATCGATAACATTCTTGAAACAATAGAAGCATACAGTAAAACATAACAATTTATCTCAATTCTTACCATGGTCGTGCTCATCCCTGCATAAACAGAGATAATACTTACTACCTGCATAAGACAATAGGTGAGCATGCTACTATCTTATATGCGGTCATTGGTGTTACGACACCATAAAGGACTATTCTTAATGGCATTATGACGCACCCTATCAGTCCAGGTTGTAAGCCTAGCTGGAGGTCTCGCAATGCCTTATGCCGAGCACAAAATCTCAAATTCCTTATAGGTCAATTCGGTTCCGGTACCCTGGATACCATTTCGAGGGAACATACCTTGTGCACAAGTTGTCTATGACCATGCAGGTGCGTGAACAGTTTACTTTATGAAACAGATGCATGATACGAAACATAATTAAGCAGCATTATCACTGTATCCAACTCATGCAACAATTAAATTTTCTCCAAAGCTATACTTTCTCATTTGGCGTCCCGTAGGCACCAAATATCCCAAGGCACCAAGCCATAGCCGATGTTTTATTATTCGATTCCATGAAATAGTTTCTCTTTTTAGAACCTTAACTTTTTTGCTTTGAAGTGTGAAATTTATATTTTTGGAGTAAAATCACTCTAAATTGCTACAGTTATCCCAAGTCTTTATCTTAGTGATTTGGCATGCATTTTACTTGGCATCGTCGATTTGAATAAGTTCGAGACAAAGGAGTAGAAAAGAAGGGGCCGAACCACCCACCAAGTATTGAGTGTGCTGAGAGTAGGAGCGCTTAGCAACGTTCAAGCTTCAGTTACACGAGCTCATGCAATGGCACCAACATTTTATTAGAATTTCTTCTTTAAATCCTTCGTTTCAAAATTCTTAGAATGAATACAGAAATCGACGCGAAAACACATTCATCAAAACCAAGCAACGAAAACTATAAAAATATCATACAACAGCCCGGCCCTATCGATGGGACTCTTATATAGAGTTCACTCGTCGAGATGCAGTCTGCTATATCTAGGAGTTATTCCAGCAGAAGCCATTCCATTAGTTGGATTAATTCTCGTAACATTCGTCCAAATCGATTGTTTGATGCCACAAAGCGTTATTGTATATGTAACGCCCCAGTCCCAAAATACGTAGGACCATAAACATAGACATGCCAGTTGTTTACATACGAAGTACACTCCAATATATAGAAATCTCGTATGAATACATGAGCTGTAAATGCAGTAAAACCAAGGGTAACTAATCTCATCCACAAAATGAAAGAATAAAAGATGTCATATAATCAACTATGAATTGTCATTGGTACATGTAGTTGGACGGAGACAAATCCACTACCAACTATGAAAAGGAATACACAACAAAAGAGAAAATTTGGCGAGCGAAGCGAAGACGATCCAAGTGCAATCATCCTCGAAGAAATAGAGAGGATCACGGTTAGAGCTAGAATACGTGCGAAAGACAAGAGCACACCCCTGGCGAGATAACCAGGTCCTCAGAGGGACGTAACAAGACACATAATATCATGTCAATAACTGAATAAATAAAGCTCAACAGAAAATTATATGTGACTACACAAATAAAGGTCCTTAACCATTCTATGTGAAAATGTATCTTGAAGACAACGTTCCATACAAGGGCTCCCGAGACTAGAAATACGACGTGTTAGCATTTCAACCGAGGCACTAGTAGCATCTAGAGGAAAATAAATAAATGCACAGCACACTAGTCTCTCGGTTGAGTCACTAACGGCAGCTAGAGAAAAGTAAATGCAGGGCACATTTGTGTTTCAACCGAGGCACTAGTGGCATCTAGAGAAAAGTAAATAAATGCACGGCTCACTAGCTCTCGATTGAGTCACAAATGGCAGCTAGAAAAAAGTAAATGTGTGAAAGCCCCTGCGCCTAATAACTGTCTTCTCCTCCCCATGCACTACTCGTACTGAATCTACACCACGATATTTCTACTAACCGCTGTCACA
>JANAVB010002265.1:52500-61808 GCA_029216955.1 Iris pallida | reverse complement strand
TAAACTACAAGACAAAGATATATAAAGACTTGGAAACCGTTCGGAAGCCGATTACAATCCTTAAACCAAACAAGGACCGGGGTTGTAACTCTTCTCCCAGCAGAACTTAGTCTCCAATCAAAGTACAATGTAAAGGCAAGTAGAGCATGTGAGTAACTGTATATCATGGCATGGTGAGAAAATACTGAATGTAGAACAGAGCAGGATATACGATAAGATAAAGTAAATATAAAATGTGATTTGAATTATTAGAGCGATATGTGATCGGCTTGGGATAAGTGACAGGACAGGCTATCTAGTTGGCCCGACAATCCGCGGTGACCTCAACGGAGAGTCATGCCGGCCAACCTGGATAACTAGCACAAGGCAAAGGATCTCGCTACAACCCTTCGTGAGGGAAGAGTGGCGCGAGCACATGAATAGTGACAGGGTGGCTTGGATCACATAGCCCCTAATAATTTCCCATCCCCGAATAGTACAATAGATCTGGACATGACACGTCATGGCACGTGATTCATAAGAGGGTAGCAAATCCTTTTTAGAAATTGGTGTCTATACAAGTACAGGGAACAAGACAGAGAGTGTACCCATATACCCAGAAATCTAGGAACAATATCTCATGTCATGATCCAATGTGTACTAGTCCGTGAACTATCGTGACTAAGAATCAAGTAAGACACTACGACTGAATCGGATATAGCAGATATCAAGACAATAAAAACTATCAGTGAATGTACTCGCCTGCTGTCCTGAGCTGTATGGTATATCAATGCTCAGAGCGGTATCAGAAGACCTAAATATGAGATACTGTAAGTTAATTTAGGTTTAAACAAGTTTCGGAATGATTTACAATGAATGATATGCAATCTAGGTCAAACTAGGTCTCACTGAGTCACACTAAGTCCTGTCAAGTCAATCTAGGTCAAATCAAGTTATATCAAGTCAATCTAAGTCTAACCAAGTCAATCCTAGGTCATACCAGTCATCACGGGTCAAAACAAGTCGAAGAAAGTCAAACGGGGTCAAGAGTTAGCCTACAGTTGACTTTTGGTCAACTGGTCAACTCTGGTCAACTCTAGGTCAACTCTAGGTCAACCCTGGTCAACCTTAGGTCAATGGTGACTAATAGTTGACTTTTAGTCAACTACACAAGTCTAATGGAAATCGGGACTAATTTGGGTAAAGCGTTGACCCATAGTTGACTTTCGGTCCAAAAAGTCAACCGTGGTCAACCGGGCCAAGACTAGGTCTAGGCGACTATTTCTAACTATTACCAACATCTACAACCCATATCCAAGTCCATCTTTGACCTCAAAACTCATATCTTGGCCGTAGGCCAATATCCTATTTTACCCTTAAAAAGGGTAAAATTCTAGCTTCGGCAACTATCAAGTTAGCCTACCTACGCTTGGTATTTTGACCCGAGCTTCCTAGGGTAGTAAGGTACTAGCCTATACATATATTACCTACCAAGATACCTAAGTAAAATGGACATCTAGTCCATGTTACGGCCCAAACTTGTCACCCTCACTTTTCCCAGTTAGAGGTAAAATGATAATTTTTCATTTTATAATATTTTTGGGAATTTTATTTCATGAATATTATTATTTAATTATTATAGGAGTCGGGTTCGAATTTCATCGCATTCCGAGTTAATTCGGGACCCCGGTGAATTTCGACTTGAGCTGTAATTAGCCTGTTAGCTAACCATGGTCCACCACACTAAAATTTAGGGTTTAAGAGTTTGGACTAGTCCCCCATGAGTAATTTAGTTTAATTATGATTTTTAATTATTTTAGCAACTTCCTAAACCTAATTTGGATTTAATTTAGTATTAGGCTTAGGGAGGGGCAAACTTGTAATTTACAAGTGCCCCTCACCACCAAGCTTTGACCGGCCCCTATAGGCACCCCCCCTCCACCTCTTTTACTTCATCACCAAGTAAAACTCTCTTTCTTCATTTCTTTCTTCCAACTTCTCCTTCTTCCTCTTCAAACCTACAAATTAGGTATGTCTTTAAACTCACATTTAACTCTCCATTTCATTTATTCTTTCACATTAATTAGAGAGATGACCATTCTCTACAAGTTGACCCTAGATTTGTTAGGTTCCCCTAAATTCTAGTTTAAGGATTTATTTTGGTTTTATTCTTTTAGAGTGGTATATATATATATATATATATATATATATATATATATATATATATATATATATATATATATATATATATATATATATATATACATGTGTATTTATGTGTGTGTATTTATATATGTATTTGTGTGTGTGTAGAGGAGGGTGATAGTTGGTCATGAGAGTGTGTCCATGTGAGTGGTGAGAATGTGTGTGTGTTTGTGTTGTGTGAGGGTGTGTGTGTGTGTTTATATAAATAATAAATATATATATATATATATATATATATATATATATATATATATATATAGTATATATATATATATATATATATATATATATTATATATATATAGAGAGAGAGGAAGGATAGGCATCCCCTCACTTTTTACATCCCCAAGCATCCCCTCTACTCACACCGTGGATGGTGCTTTAAAGTCATCTAATCTTAACCATTGATTACCAACGGTTAAGATTAGATGACTTAAAGCACATCCAACGGTTGTTAACATGGGGATGCTTGGGGATGCAAAAAATGAGGGGATGCGGATCCCTCCTCATATATATATATATATATATATATATATATATTCTATATATATATATATATAATATATATTAATATATATATATATATATATATATATATATATATATATATATATATATATATATTTATGAGAGTATTATATATATATATATGGATGTGTGTATATGGATGTTGTATAGGGATGTGTGTGTGTGTTATTATATATTTAGATGGATATCTAGATATCTATAGATATATAGATTATATATATATATATAATATATATATATATATATATCTATATATATATCTATATATATATATAGATATATATATATATATAGAAAGAGGAGAGATGAGAAAAAGAAATCAGTAACAGTAGCAGCACATGCTGCAGTAGCAGCAGCAGCAGACCTGGCTGCTGCCAGGTCTGAAACCCCCCCTTTGGGCCTTTAAGGCTATTAACCCCCCCTTTTCATCTATATATATATGTATATATATAGATATATATATATATATATATATATATATATATATATGTATTATATATGGATGGAAACGTAGAGAAGAGTAGAAGAAGATTATGGAATTAGAAGTTAGAAAAGAATTAGAAGTTAGAAGGAAGAATTGAAAGAAGTTAGAAGAATAGGAAGAAGGCTAGAATAGAAATTAGGGAAAAATCGAGTTAGAGGGCGAAACGGAGCCCGGAGTATCGGAATGAGTTGAAACTTGGCGTGGGACAAGAATACGTGATTTAGATTTTGTGGGTAGGCTTCCGGGTGGAAATCGGGGTTGTAGGGCGCCGGTATCGCACCGTACCATTCCGTATCTTGAAATATTCAAGATACCGGCAATGGACCGTAACATGGACTAGATGTCCATTTTACTTAGGTATCTTGGTAGGTAATATATGTATAAGCTAGTACCTTACTACCCTAGGGAGCTCGGGTCAAAATACCAAGCGTAGGTAGGCTAACTTGATAGTTGCCGAAGCTAGAATTTTACCCTTTTTAAGGGTAAAATAGGATATTGGCCTACGGCCAAGATATGAGTTTCGAGGTCCAAGATGGACTTGGATATGGGTTGTAGAGGTTGGTAATAGTTAGAAATAGTCGCCTAGACCTAGTCTTGGCCCCGGTTGACCACGGTTGACTTTTTGGACCGAAAGTCAACTATGGGTCAACGCTTTACCCAAATTAGTCCCGATTTCCATTAGACTTGTGTAGTTGACCAAAAGTCAACTATTAGTCACCATTGACCTAGGGTTGACCAGGGTTGACCTAGAGTTGACCAGAGTTGACCAGAGTTGACCAGTTGACCAAAAGTCAACTGTAGGCCAACTCTTGACCCCGTTTGACTTTCTTCGACTTGTTTTGACCCGTGATGACTGGTATGACCTAGGATTGACTTGGTTAGACTTAGATTGACATGATATAACTTGATTTGACCTAGATTGACTTGATAGGACTTAGTGTGACTCAGTGAGACCTAGTTTGACCTAGATTGCATATCATTCAATGTAAATCATTCCTAAACTTGTTTAAACCTAAATTAACTTACAGTATCTTATATTTAGGTCTTCTGATACTGCTCTGAGCATTGATATACCATACATCTCAGGATAGCAGGCGAGTACATTCACTGATAGTTTTTATTGTCTTGATATCTGCTATATCCGATTCAGTCGTAGTGTCTTACTTGATTCTTAGTCACGATAGTTCACGGACTAGTACACATTGGATCATGACATGAGATGTTGTTCCTAGATTTCTGGGTATATGGGTACACTCCCTGTCTTGTTCCCTGTACTTGTATAGACACCAATTTCTAAAGAGGATTTGCTACCCTCTTATTAAATCACGTGCCATGACGTGTCATGTCCAGATCTATTGTACTATTCGGGGATGGGGAATTATTAGGGGCTATGTGATCCAAGCCACCCTGTCACTATTTATGTGCTCGCGCCACTCTTCCCTCATGAAGGGTGTAGCGAGATCCTTTGCCTTATGCTCGTTATCCAGGTTGGCCGGCATGACTCTCCGTTGAGGTCACCGCGGATTGTCGGGCCAAGTGGATAGCCTGTCCTGTCACTTATCCTAAGCCGATCACATATCGCTCTAATAATTCAAATTATATTTTATATTTACTTGATCTTATCGTATATCCTGCTCTGTTCTACATTCAGTATTTTTTCACCATGCCATGATATACAGTTACTCACATGCTCTACTTGTCTTTACATTGTACCTTGATTGGAGACTAAGTTCTGCTCGGGAGAAGAGTTACAACTCCGGTCCTTGTTTGGTTTAAGGGTTGTAATTCGGCTTCCGAACGGTTCCCAAGTCTTCCTATATCTTTGTTTTGTAGTTCATTATACTGTCTCTTATAGAATTTATCAATTCACATGGAACTGCTGTTAGTGTTTGTACTTGCGCATTTTCCTAACAGGATACCGTTATGATATATTACAGATGACTCTGAGGCGGACTGCTCGACCTATTATGGGCTCGAGTCAGATGGAGTAGCCTTAGATCGTGGCCTTATAGTAGAGCCACTAGATTTTGTACTTCCAGAGTAGTGTAGGTTAGCTAGGTTTGACTGGACTGCGATCCAGCTAGCTTATCAGACTGTAGTTCTATATTCTATTTTGATACCCTGTGATGTATATATCTGGGCTTGTTTTGGACTCTACACTTATTTACTCTTTCATCTATCATATGTCTTTTCTCTGAGCTATCTACCTTAGTTTTATTCTGTGATTGAGACTGTATTGATATGTCATCTCCATTCGGAGAGTATATACTATACAGGTACATTTTAACTGTTAGTCGTAGGTATTTACAGACGTTATATACAGCGTTCTACCGCCGATTCTACGACGTAGGCTGGACGTACCCACGTGCTCGTGCCCCTCATAAGGGTGCGGGTCGTGACACGTTTTTGTGGTGGCCCACGCAGGTCCAGTGTCGCAATTAGTGTGATCTCGTAATGGTGCTCGACTTAGAGTACTAATTACGAGCCTGCAATTAGGACGTAGGACCTAGGATATGATAGGAGTTTCTCAATCACATCTAGGAAATTTCTGATCTTTTGATTATCATGATTATTCACCTTGTGTTAAATTAACTGTCCTTCTTTGATAATCTACTCATGTGCCATATTGATCTCTTTGTTTTAATTCGTCTCCAGGATGACGAAGACGCACCCGCAGGCCACTGGATCAAGTAGCTTGCCTGAGAGATCTGATCAGGCAGAAGAGGAGGTTCATGAGACTGCCTCCAGTGATTCTACTATTCCAGAGACCCAGGCAGTTGCACAGGGAGGTCTACCACCTCCACCCCAGAGGGTTACGGCCGTTGTTCCGGAGATACTGCCGCCACCACCACCGGTACCGACGGATACGCATCATATGTTCCTTCTCCTTTAGCAGATGATGGAGACACAGCGGGCCCAGGCAGAGGCGTCGCAGCGCCAGTCGGAGGCGTCACACCGACAGATCGAGATGCTGAGGCAGAGTATGGAGAACTCACATCAGCTTGCCCTAGCAGCAGTAGAGAGAGTGGTACCGGGTACGATGTAGGGCCCTACTGGCCAGCAGCCGTACCAGTAGCAGTCCAGGCCGGGGATAGTATTGGACTTCAGGAAGATGAGCTCCAGGGACTTCACAGGTACGGAGGGCATCCTCTATGCAGACGACTGGCTAGAGGATGTACAGCGGAGCATGGAGCTGGCAGAGCTTCCTAGAGCACTTTGGGTTTCGACCGCAGCCAGCCGATTCTTCGACATTGTGCTGACATGGTACCGCACGGATCCTCGTGCGTCGGTGAGAGGGCTGACTTGGGAGAACTTTCGGAGGCTCTTCAAGGAGAAGTTCTTTCCGGACGTGGCTCTTACAGTATTGGAGGGCCAGTTCGTGGGTCTAGTACAGGGGAACTCGTCGGTGGACGAGTATGCAGCTGAGTTCTTTCGCCTTAGCAGGTTTGCTCCCGATATGATCCAGGATGAGGGGCAGAAGGCTCGTAAGTTCCGCAGGGGACATATTCATGCAGTGCGCACCCGCACCTCGGGTCGCCGTGATGCGACGTTCGATCAGATATTGATGGACGCACAGATCACAAAGGAGGACTTCGGCCTCAAGCCGAAGAGGAGCGGAGATACTATGGGGGCGAGTTCCAGTACGGGACCAGCCAAGCACCCCCACTTTCAGCAGCAGCAGCAGCAGAGGCCGTTTCAGCAGCAGCCTCTGTTGTAGATCCAGCAGGCACCGACGCGTGTCCAGTAGCACCAGGGACAGGGCCAGAGACCGGCTATACCGTGCGGCTTCTGCGGGAAGCCGGGGCACACCAGGGAGGTTTGCAGGAAGAGGTTGGGCATCTGTCTCTACTGTGGGGCGCCCGATCACCAGCTGAGGGATTGCCGCTTACGCGGAGTCAGAGGAGGCCAGGACAGAGTACAGCCGGCTAGAGGACCAGCGGTTCAGCAGAGGGGTCCTCCACTCCAGACCCAGCAGCAGCATTTTGTCCAGCACCAGAGGGGAGCACCCGCGGGCAGGGTGTTCGCTTTGGCAGCAGAGGAGGAGGCAGAGCCCGTGGGAGATGTTGTTGCAGGTCATGTTCTCCTAGATTCTTTCCCTGCTTTCGTCTTATTTGATTCTGGGGCGACCCATAGTTTTGTGTCTGTTTCTTTTGCTCTGAGACACAATATCATTGCTGAATATATGGATAGGACTTGCAAGATTATGATCGGAGGAGGTATTATCCTGGTTAATAATATTTGCAAGGGGCGGAGAGTCACTCTGAGAGACCGGGACTTGAGTGCGTGTCTGTTCGTAATGCCCCTACCAAGGTACGATATGGTACTCGGTATGGATTGGTTGAGCATGCACCATGCTAGCATTGATTGTAGAGGAGGCAGAGTTCTTTTTAGGACGTCGGGTGAGCCAGAGATCGAGTTTGCTCGAGGAACAGCGGAGCCGGAGGCTGGATTCTGTGGAGCTTTGTTGGCGGGGCAGGATTTGCCACATCTGTTGATTGCTGAGTTCTCGGATATCTTTCCCGAGGAGTTGCCGGGGATGCCGCCAGACAAGGACATTGAGTTCTCCGTAGACTTGGTGCCGGGCGCCGAGCCCATCTCGCAGCATGTCTATAGGGTGAACAACAGCGAGTTGATAGAGCTGAAGAAGCAAGTCGACGAGCTGCAGGACAAGGGGTTCATCAGATCCAGTTCTTCGTCCTGGGGAGCGCCAGTCCTGTTCGTGCCGAAGAAAGACGGTACGTCCCGCATGTGCATTTATTACCGGGCGCTCAACAACCTCACTATCAAGAATAGGTATCCTTTGCCGAGGATCGACGACTTGTTCGATCAGCTGAGTTGGGCAAAGGTCTTTTCGAAGATAGATTTGAGGTCCAGGTATCACCAGCTGAAGGTGAGGCGGGATGACATTCCCAAGACGGCATTTCGGATTCGGTACGGCCAGTACGAGTTTACAGTGATGCCATTTGGGTTGACCAATGCTTCCGCGGTGTTCATGAACTTGATGAACAAGGTATTCAATCAGTACCTTGACAAGTTCGTGGTGGTCTTCATAGACGATATCTTGATCTATTCGAAGACGCAGGAGGAGCATGAGGAGCACTTGAGAGTTGTGTTAGAGACTCTGAGGAGGGAGCAACTCTACGGGAAGCTTTCGAAGTGTGAGTTCTTCTTAGACCAGGTGGAGTTCCTAGGTCATGTTGCGACCAAACATGGGATTTCAGTAAACCAGAGGAAGATTTCGGCAGTGGAGTCTTGGTCTACGCCCAGTTCAGTTGTCGAGGTTCGGAGCTTTCTGGGTTTGGCTGGCTATTACCGAAAGTTCGTCCAGGACTTCTCGCAGATTGCAGAGCCGATGACTAGACTCACCAGGAAGGACGTGGAGTTCGTCTGGACTGATGAGTGTCAGGCTGCATTCGATGAGCTGAAGTGGAGATTGACTTCAGCTCCGATCCTGACTTTGCCATCTGGGTCAGGAGGGTTCTCGATCTTCAGCGATGCTTCCGGGAAGGGTTTAGGGTGTGTTCTTCAGCAGCACGGGAAGGTGATTGCCTATGCATCCAGGCAGTTGCGTCCTCATGAGAAGAACTATCCTACTCATGATCTGGAGTTGGCCGCGATTATTTTTGCTTTGAAGTTATGGAAGCATTACCTGTACGGAGAGCGAGTTGAGATCTTCATAGATCACAAGAGCTTGAAGTACGTGTTCACTCAGAAGGAGTTGAACATGCGACAGAGGCGGTGGTTAGAGCTGATGAAGGACTTCGATATATCCTTGCAGTACCATCCGGAGAAGGCCAACGTAGTTGCAGATGCCTTGAGCAGGTATCCAGTTGCTATGTTCTTGACGACAGATCGTTATTTGTTGGCCAACCTGGATAGTTTGGGTATCGAGGTCATCATTCCGGGCATAGAGATCCAGATGTGGGGTTTGCAGATTCAGTCTGAGCTGATGGATAGAGTCAGGTCAGCACAGTATGATGATGTTGCCCTGAGGAGCATCAGGGAGCAGGTGAGGATGGGCTTGCTTGACGATTTCTCTGTAGCCGAAGACGGGTCGTTGCGGTACGGTACTAGGCTGTGCGTTTCGCGTGGAGAGCTTCGGGAGGAGGTTC
>JANAVB010002265.1:0-45000 GCA_029216955.1 Iris pallida | reverse complement strand
AGAATAGGGAACCTAAAGGTCTTCCCAAATCCTAATAGAAGAGTCATCCGCTATCGACCAATACATATTGTTGAGGTGAGATTTACTTCGAAGAATGCTTGCCCAGACATTGAGGATGAAGAATTGATATTCACTGTCCAAAAGTCTCTATTCTTTAAACATTTAAACTTCAACAACTTGACCCACTTCGATTGAGGATTTGTTAAATCTCCAAGCCAATTTTGCAACCAAAGCCATGTTAGTAATATCTGGGTTCCTGATACCCAGACCCCGTTGAGCTTCGAGTGATGTAAACGTCGACCAGGCAGTGAAGTGTAGTTTTTTTATCCCCTCTGAATCACCCCGCCAAAACTGTCATTGGTGTTGCTACAGTTTACAAGGTATCATTTTAGGCAGTATATATGAAGATAAATAATAGATAGAGAGGGACGAGAGTGTGGATTTGAGAAGAACAGTGACAAATTAACATCTTCCTTTCTAACCTTTCAACTTAGAGGCACTAGAATCAAGTGTTGGAGTGGATGGGGTTCCCAACCTATGTGGAGAAGACCCCAGAGTGCGATGAGCGTCGTCTGTGTGTCAGAGAAGCTCAGGGAGGTGACGAGGCCAGTCGGAGATGACAGAGATACTCGGGAGCTGACAGAGGAGCTGCTGGAAGGAGGTGGGTAGAGTTTGGGCCGAACTCTGCCCCAGGACAGAGTTTTGGCCGAACTCTGCCTCCCTGGTCCTGAACTGTTCTGGAGACAGAACATAGAGTTCTGGCCGAACTCTGTTTCGTCGGGGCTGAAGCATTTTTCAGGGTAATTGATTACCATTGGATCGTATCCTATGGTCTAGGTTTTGCTGCAGATTAGGGGGTTTATACATGGTTATTCCTAACCCTAATTACAACACAATATTGAAGAACAAGAGAGAGAAAAGAGGCAAGAGTGCCATTGCAACTTTGGAAGAGAAGAGGGAGGATTGAAGGCCATTTTCGAAGGAGGATCAAGTTCGAGCAATATCTACTCGTCGTCTTTGTTCTTCGTAGCCTTGTAATCATTTTCTTGCTTCTAAGTGTTGTGGGAATCCGATTTGGATCGGGAGAAGTTTGTAGAGGGTGTACTCCTTTATTTTATTAGTAAAGGCTTCTCAGGGTTGGACTCCGATCATTCTGTGGTTTTTTCCGCAAGGGTTTTCCACGTCAAAAATTCTCTGTGTCTGCGTGGTTTGTTTTGGTGTTTTGGTTCGTGTGTTGTATTGCTCGGTTCTCTCACAGGTACTCTCTAGTTTGGGGAAAGGTTTTCACGTTTCTTTCCCAACAAAGCGGTATCAGAGTCAGGTTATAGAATTCAGAAGGGTATCAGGAGTTGACAAGAAAACTAGAGAGGAGAGATGGACGCGAAGTCGGTGCGCATGGTGAACCTGAACGGCACCAACTATCACTATTAGCAGAGCAAGATGAAAGATTTGCTGTTTGTCAAGAAGCTGCATCTGCCCGTATTTGCATCCGAGAATTCCAGTGATAAATCCGAGGAGGATTGGAAATTCGAGCATATACAGGTGTACGGATATATCAGGCAGTTCGTTGACGAGAATGTATACAACCACGTTGCCAATATTGAGCACGTGAAGACGTTATGGGATAAGCTAGAATCTTTGTACGTGAAGAAGACCAGGGTAAACAAGTTGTTCCTAATCCGGATGATGATGTGTCTTCTGTACAAAGATGGGACGTCTATTACAGATCACTTGAGTGATTTCCAGGGCGTGGTTCACCAGCTTTCTTTCAATAGGAGTCAAGTTCGACGACAAGGTTCAAGGACTGTGGCTGCTGTATATATTGCCAGATTCGTGGATGACCGTACGAGTATCTGTGATCGCTTCTGCTCTAGAGGGCATGGTCAGTCTGGAATTTGCCAAGAGCGGGGTGCTGAATGAAGAGATGCTAAGACGTTCTCAGGGCACTTCATCCACATCCTACCACTCAGAGGCACTAGTTTCAGAGAGCCGCAGAAGGGGCAAAAGCAGGGGTCTAGGTGGTGGCAGAGACAAGAGCAGGGGAAGTCCAAGGGTTGGTACGAGGACTCGGAGTGTTACCATTGTGGAAAGAAGCGCCACATCAAGCGAAATTATTTCGCTTAGAAGAGAGAGAAGAAGGGCGACAAGGGGAAGCAAGATTAGAATACTACAGCGACGGCCTCGATGTGTGATCGTCGTAGGTGATGAGGTTATCACAAACCTCGCCTGCGGTGATAATTCTTGGCTGGTGGACTCAAGGTGTCACGACCCGATCCCAAATTGTTGGGTCGAAATCGAATCATGCCCAGCCTGCACCATTGTGAGACGGCAACAGTAAGCTATTTATATTAGCAGGTACTCTCAACAACAATTATATATTTGTCACAACACTAATTTACGTACTTTTAAAACTTTAATTGTTCGACAAAGAGAAATACATCTGAAAATAAAACAATGAAATGAAAAGTCTGAAATAAAAAGTCTTCAACTCCAACACAAAGAAACTAGAAATAAAGATAACAACTATCACTACTAAAATAACCCATATTAGCGACGTCAGGAGACGTCGCTAAAAGTGGAAAATACGTCGCTAAAACAACTTAGCGACGTATTTAGCGACGAAAAATGGACGTCGCTTATATGCAAGTCGCAAATGGCAATTTAGTCGCCGAATGTCGCTATTGGCGACTCGGCGTTAATTGTCGCTAGACGTCGCTAAATGGAGCGACAGATAGCGACGTATCACTACGTCGCCAATGTTGCGACGTAAAGCGACTACTGGCGACGCTGTATAATTTATATATGATGACATGGCATGGCAGCCACGTGGGCATCTTAGCGACGTCTACCGACAGATTAGCGACGGGCAGTAGCGACGTCTAGTGACGTGACGTCACTATTTAGCGACGTATAGCGACTTCTACATTCCGTCGCAGAACGTCGCTATACGTCGCAAATATTATAAAAAAATTTTAAAAAAATATAATTGATATTTTTGTTATACTGTGTGTCTGTGTTTACAGTGTGTGTGAAGTGCAGTGTTCGAACCATCGACAGTTTCGCTTACTGTTCTATGTTTTATCTTGGATAGAAAGAGCAACAGTTCAGGGTGCACTTCTCAGAGCTTCTGCTTCACGTCCTTCACCTTCTCGGGAACTTTTACGACGTCCCGAGAAAGTGAAGGACGTGAAAATGAAGCTCTCAGAAGTGCACCCTGAACTGTTGCTATTTCTATCCAAGATAACACATACAACAGTAATCGAAACTGTCGATGGTTCCGAACACTGCATTTCACATTCACTATAAACACAGACACACATCATAACAAAAATACACAATATATTTTTTTAAAATTTCGGCAGCACCTCCTTTGTATATCAGATCATCGCTTATAACCCAGCGTAGGTATATTTGTCATCCCCGTCGCAGATATCACAAAGTAAATATCACAATAAAAACAGGAGGCAGTGCAAAGTAAATATCACAGACTCAAATCCTCACAAACATCCAATAGAGTCAAATAAAATGGAAGATGATAAAAAGTTTCCCACCAAGTGTATAAACAACAGTTGTATGAATAAACAATTTGCCCATAGGGCCAATACATACAAGTCATAAAAAACTAATAAAATTACTGCGGACCTCTGCCGCGCAACTGGGATAGAATGTAGTCATACTGCTCCTGGGTGAGCTGTACCGTAGGGGCAGTAGGAGGCAGTACAATGTCTGGAGTCGACGCCGGAGGCAGTGCAGTGTCTGCAGTCGGCGCCGTCGATGTACCGGGAGGACGTATCTGCTCCAGCTCTCGCAGTCGCTCACCATGCGCAGCAAGGGATCTCACCACCCTCTCAGTACTCGCCTCAAGCGAAGCCAAAACCTGAGTGAGTGAGGCAGACATACTCCTCTGCGATCCCTCCAGCTCGACCTGTCTACGCTCTGTGCGCTGCGTAGACTCGGTGAGCGTCTGCAAGCTGGCAGCTGTAGCCTGATGCAGAGTCATCAGCTCCTGTATACTGTGCTCGACCGTATCAAATCGTCCGATGACGATCGGAGGGTCGGATCGTCGCTCGACCGCATCAGAAATCTGCTGCTACAACTCGCGACGCAGCTCCTCGATCTGACGAAGGATGTCCCCAACTCGTGATGACGCCTGCGAAGCCGGAGACTGCGCACTGACAGAGGGGGCCTGGGATGACTCCGTAGCCAAATACGTGCCGTAGGATCCCGTACCGTAGTACGTACCCTTCTGAAGACCGCCAACGGCGGTCATCCAGAGCTCGTCCTGCGATGGAGCTGTAGGCGGCTGGGAGGAACTACCAGCCCCTCCCTCTGCTGGCGCACTAGCAGCAGCAGCCGCCTCCTGCGGTAGCCGAACAAACTCGACCTAGAACATGTTTGCTAACGTGTAAGTGTTTGCTAAAGTCTATATTGATATCTATTTTCATGTTTTCTAAGTTATAGTAAATTAATATAAAGAATAGAACGTACATATGCCTGCGTCGCCCTCTCGTCAATAAACTCCCCAGCCCTCCGATGTGTGACCAGGAAGACGGTGACCATGTTCGGGTCCTCACCCTTTTTTACTTGTTAAAATATATTATCTATTATTAGTATTAAACATTCTATATCGAACTATATATATATTAATGTCCGTCATAGGAAATGTACCAGACGACGAAAATGCTCCGTCATCGGAATGGAGCCACCACACCACTTACCGGCGCTCGACCGTGCCACCTTGGCCTTCTCAGACCGCTCCTGGTACCTGCGCTCGCTGAATCTAGCCTTCATCGCAGTCCACTGCTCTGGCGTAATCCAACCCTGGATCGGCTGTCCGGAGCGATCACGACGCTTCTGATCATCGATCACATCACGGATGAGCTTGGCTGCGATGGCAGAAAATTGGCCCTCGATCCTCGCCGCCCGGTGTGGTGGATAGAAATAGGTCCTCTACAAGAAGTAAAATATAAAAGTTGTATAATATACACAAATGATTATTAAAATTTAAAAATAAACAAATTTTTTACCTTAAAGTGGGCGAACCAAAATGCCTTCCTATCTGCGGGAGCATCTGAGTAGTTGAGCCAAGGCCTACCATAGTTCTGCCTCAGAAATTGCCCCACTGTCTCTGTACTACAGAAGGCCGATATCTATACAATAAAAAAATTTCATGAATATATATGTACATATAATCATTTGAGAAATATATATTAATTAATTAACTTACTTCATAGGTCCGTCCGTCCAAATCTCCATACGCGTCTCGCCCGGGGGAGTGCATGGAGGGTCGCTCTCACCTCCTGTCTGGGCAGGTTCAGTCTGATCGTCGGCCTCCATATGCTCGACGTCGGCTGCCCCCATAGAGCCGTCTACAGGAGGAATGTTGGACGGGGGATTGGGGATGCTGGACGATGAGGGATCAGGAAGGCTGGACGACGAGGGAGGAGTCGGCAACCTGCTGGAACTGCCCTGTCCCAGTAATGGACCGGGAACAGAACGGTACAATGGCGTACTCGGAGATGAGGATGAGGGTACGGAACTGCCGTCTCCATCCCCAGCCCGAGGCTGACGGGACAGGCTAATATATAATCCTCCGCGTCGTCCTCCTGGTCTAGTCATACCTGATAATAACATATGACAATAAAACAAAAATACATATTTATATGATAGATATCACAGATTTTTGAAAAATATCATGGTCACAGATAAAAGTGTCACTAAAGTGTCACAGATTTATTATTACAAAAATACATATTTATATGATAGACATCACAGATTTTAATCCTCTTCTGAAAATTCATCTAGTTCGTTTAGCTCATCTTCTTCTTCTTCTTCTTCCTCCTCTACATCTTCACTTTCATCTGCATCTTCCTCTTCAGATAATTCTACTTCTTCTACACAATTAGATGTGTAATGAGGAACTTCCGTCGTGTCCACTTCTATAATATTTGTTACAAGAGGTAGTTCATCTTGTTGATAAGCTATATCGTCAACCTCAAAGGTATTTCTAGCTTTGGTCTTGCATACTGCCCACCAGTCCGACCTTGTTGTTCCCCATTTAGGATAACTTGTGAAGTACACGAGCTGAGCCTGACTTGATAGGACAAATGGTTCATAGGCTTGATATCGACGCCGATAGTTTATATCAACAAGACCGTGCTTGTCTACTTTCCAACCCTGACCTTCAATCGGATCGAACCAATCACATATGAATAACACAATCTTAGCAGGCTCTATTCCATAACTATATGTCAGCTCCACGATCTCCCGTAGCACGCCATAGAAATCGTTGCCCGCATCAACATCTTTGTAGTTCGAAGATCTGATACACAAACAGCTGTTTTTGGTGGAGTCGAGATCCACAAAGTTGTCTCTGATCGGGCAAGTTATTGACTTGAACCTAAACCCATTAACACAGTAGCTTGGCCATATTTTTGCAGCATAAATTGGTCCCTTGGCTAGCGTTCTAATAGACTCATTATCAAGTCTTGCGTATGAGAGACGGCCATGAGTGCTCCATCCAGATAACATTCCATAGGCCAGAAAGTCGTTGATGGTCCACATAAGGGTTGCCTTCATCTGAAAATTCTGCTTCCTGGATACATCGTACGTGTTAGCGCCTACTTCCCATAACTGATTCAACTCATCTATCAAAGGCTGTAAGTACACGTCAATGTTCCTCTTGGGATTGTTCGAACCAGGAATTATAACGGTTAGAAACATGTACTGAGTCTTCATGCACATCCAAGGCGGTAGGTTATACGGAGTGACAATCACAGGCCAGCACGAATACTGAGATCCCGAAAGACCAAAAGGAGTAAAACCGTCAGAAGATAGTCCCAACCTGACATTACGCGAATCTGAAGCAAAATCAGGATACACTCGATCAAAGTGCTTCTACGCTTCTCCATCGGATGGGTGATCCAACACTCCTTCAATCTGTTCTTGCATGTGCCAACTCATATTTTCGGCCGTCTCTTTCACCATAAATAATCTTTGCAACCGCGGCATTAAAGGCAAGTAGTACATTGAATCGGTCGGTCTTCTTGCACCGGTAGACCTTCCTGTGCTAGTTGTCTTATAGCGATCAGCACCACAAAATCTGCACACATCTGCGTCCTTGTCGTCTTTGTAGTACAGCATGCACCCATTGCGACAGGAATCGATTTTCTCGTATCCCATCCAGAGCGATCTCACCATCCTCTTAGACCGGTAGAAGTCTTTAGGCAACTTAGTACCCGCCGGCAAGATCTCTATAATCAACTCCAATACTCGGTTGTAGCATTCTTGCGACATGTTAAAATCTGACTTAATGCTCAACAGTCTTGTAACCACCTCCAACGGTGAATGATCCTCACAACCAGGATACAATGGAGTCCTTGCATTCTCCAGCAACTCCATGAACTGTGCAGCATCGGCGTTCGATGCCTCCTCAGGTGCATCATGAACGAAACTAGGCCCCACAGCGTCGAAAACCATGTTCACGCACCCGTCGTCGTATGCATGATTATCTGAAACAAAATTAGGTCCCGCATGCATATACGGCTCAACGTAAGGCTCCGGCTCTGATGCTAAAGACACAAGTTCTCCGTGTGCGGTCCACTTATAGTAATTAGACGTGAAACCCCTCGAGTACAAATGATATGTCACTTCCACTTCTGGATAATATTTCACGTTATGACATTTCACACACGGACACTTAATTTTGGTGCCGTCCATGTACTGAGGGAACGCCTTAGCAAACTGCAGGAACTGCTCTATTCCCGCTATGTATTCATCCCGCACACCACACATATCATCAGGACGACGATTGTACATCCATGAACGATTTCGCAAGTAGTAATTCATATCCATTTGGAAATAATTCTGCAAAGATGGACACACATTATCCAACAGGCACAAATTCGTATATTATGTCTTATTAGGGACACACATTAGTAGCGGACAGTTACTAATATCAATGATATGCAATCTAGGTCAAACTAGGTTGTACTAAGTCAAACAAAGTCAAACAAGGTCAACCTAAGTCAAACAAAGTCAAACAAGGTCAAAGTAGGTCAAGGGTTGACCTATAGTTGACTTTGTCAACTCTTAGTCCAATCTAAGTCAAATATCCTATTTCTAGTCATTACCTACCAAGGTACCGTTTACCTTATCGCTATTGGTATCCCAATACCAATACCTTAAGTTGGTACCCTTTACCTTATCGCTATTGATACCCTTTACCTTATCGTTATTGGTACCCTTTACCTTATCGTTATGAGGTGGCCAAAACCCACACCATACAGCAGACTCTTCTACTGCTGCAAACAAGTCCTACCATCAATTATATGCTTGAAAAAGTCGCAAGCAAGTTGATACATGTTATCTAAATTTAACCACTAATTCTAAATAAATTGTGCTAGCATACAAATGTTAACTCTCGTTTCTCCCTAATAAGTTGATTAGAATGACCAAAATCATTAATTGCATCTCCTAATCTATACTACTATATAATATATAAAAAATGAGGTCACTCTAAAAGTTTTTATTCCAAAAATATCTTTACCCATGTTTACTAATTAGAATTGGTCATTAAATATAATATGGTTAGTTAAGTAATTACGTATGGAGAAAAAGGGAGAGAGAGATTGTTGTTTGTTCTTTCCAAGAAGTAAAAAATATATTTAAGGAACTGTTGTTTGCTTATCTCAAGTAGTATAAAAGAAAATCAAAAAATTATTATTTGCTCTTTTCAAATAGTATAAGATACGTACATATATATATACTAGTCAAATATTTGCTCTTATCAAGAAACTATTATTTGCTCTTATTATCAAGTAGTACAGAAACCTACTTATTATGCTCTGATCATAAGAAATCTCTTGCTTTCTTCATAACGCTATCCCATATATTATTGTATGAAAACACTATATTTCTCCAACAACATATCTCATGCATTTATGTACTTACCATACAAACAAATGCTTCATGAAATGAACTATAGATATCTTTGGATATCGAACCCCATGTATAGTCATAATAAGAAACCATCAAAATTGCAGAGCTACTACTTATTTATTTATTGATTTGCTAAATATGGGATAATTGCTTTGTTATATTTCTGACCTCTCAACTCTATGTGACAGTGATCTACACTGCTATGGAGGCCTAACCCGACCTCTCAACTCACAACAATTCAGACAATACCATATATATATATAGCTAGGGCTAGGGTTAGGGGGTATGTGTGTGTGTGTGTGTGAGACACACACGTGTCTAGGGGTATGTTTGTGTGTGACACACGTGTCTACTCGTGTCCAAACGAGGTCAAAATCGTGTCAAAATTGTGTCTAGATAGCTAGGGCTAGGGTTAGGGTTTACCTGAGGGCGGCTCGGTCGGAGTTGGGAGGCGGCGAGGAGGGGGGCTTCGTCGGAGGAGGGAGGCGGCGAGGAGCCGGGCTTCGTCGAAGGAGAGCTTCGTCGGAGGAGAAGAAATTTCGAACGAAAATGAAATTTTTGGGAGAGAGAAGGGGAAATGAAATTTCGAACGAGATATAATAAAACATTAGCGACGTCTGAATTAGACGTCGCTGAACGTCGCTAAAGAGCGACATAACTAAAACCACGTCGCTGAACGTCGCTATTCAGCGACGTAACTTATGTACTATCGCGGAACGTCGCTATGCAGCGACGTTTTGCGATGTCTGTCAAAAGGAGTCGCTATATTCAATAGTTAGCGACGTTATTTTATTACGTCGCTAAATGACGTCGCTAATAGAGCATATTTTAGTAGTTTATCTAGACGGCCGGCTCATCGGCTTCAGGATCTGTGTCCCCCAAGTGGGACTCTAGAAGCACCGCAGGATACAGCACAGGATCATAATAGCTATTGAACAATAGCTCAACATCATCAATGTTACCTATTGGGGGGAGGGGAGATTTAGTCAGAAAAGGGGAAAAGTACGAGTATATATCTAACATTTTAAATAATAATAGACATATGCAATTTTAAATAGTTTGAAATACTTGAACAATATTTTCCAGCAATTTTCAGCAATTCAATATTTGAAACAATATGATTTGAATAGGCAACGTCTATGACCGGCTTGGATTGTACAATAGTATCCTAGCGATGCGATACGGCTTATCCCCGTGTGTAAGAGCGGTAAACTCGTACAATAATGCAATATGAGAGTATTGGTCGTAAACGCTACACTACTCCCCCAATATCCCCATAATCAATAACAATCAATATTTGAACTCTAGGAGAGGGTTCCGTGTAGCAATGTGGTTTAAGCATACAAGGTAACAATTACTAATTAAAATATCAGATAGCATTACCGTACTTGCCTTTATTTGTATGACTGGATCGGTATGTTGATACCGGAGAGGAAATCAAGTATGTCCTCGAAACCCTACAGTTTGAGAACTCTGACTTAGAACCAAAAATAAAGCCATCTCTAGGTGTGCTAGTTACAATCTCTAGAAGTAGATCATAGTCCATTTTTTAAGTTATTTAATTAATCTAACGAGCAATACTCTAACGTCGCAACTACAAACGTCAATTTGCAAAACAAAGTCAATTTACTATTTTATTGGGAAAGATAGCATTTTCAGGTTATTTATCAAAACTTGGTATTTCATAATATATATAAAACTAAGGTTTTCCTTTAAGTGAGAAAACATGGAGTTTGTTTAATTTAACCAAAACTTGTAATTCTATCCTTTTAACTAGTGTGAAAAGATCTTATTAATTTTTTATATATAAAATTAGTATCGGTTTTAATTTCGCGTTTAGCTACGCAAAACAACAAACCAGAAAAGAACAAAAATTCTAAATTACACAAATACATGGCTACAGAAATAAATATAAAAATTGGGCTTATGCCCTTATAACTTATTAGAAAGAATTACATATTTTAAATAGCTGAGGCGAGCTTGAGTGCCGCAAAATGGTCCAAACAGAAGGTCGAGGGCCCTGCACCCAGAATATGAAATAGCCAGTAACACGTTCTATAAATATAGTTTGTCACGATCCGCACCCGCTTTTTCGGATACGAGACATGTCCAAACCAGCCTACGCCATAGAGTCGACGGTAGAACGCTGTCAAGCCCGCAAGGAATAAATGCTCAAAGTATAACATTTGCTGCTCATTCACATTTCTAAATTTATTACAATATTTACAACCTTTATTTTTAAAGAAAATAGAAGATTCTGTAATTTATGAAATTGATACAACTGCTTTCTATTTCTAGGTTGACCTCAGCATACCCAAGCCTTCCCAATGCTAAGAGTGATCGCGGATAAACCTGAAAAATGTTGGTTTTCAGTCAGGAATGGAACAAGTACACAAACCGACGACAATGCGAAAACACAATAGAATTAACAAGACATGAAAATAACATATGAGATATAAAATCTGGGAGATAACTGATGACATAGCACGATAGAGAAGTAAACAAAGAAAAACTAATAAAAGACATCTATCTAGGTGGTTTGAAATATCCTTTTCGACATGTGAACGGCTTGGGGTAAATAAGGCACACTGCACGTGTCCTGTGCAGCTGCTAGCATTCACGAAGAGACATGAAAGATAGTTCTGGGTAGTCCATATGTCTACTAAGATATTTCTCCTCCCGATTACTCCGTGTGATGGGCGTGTCAACAAGCAGCAAGATATATGTATAGACATGAAATAAAAAGACTACTATGAATCAGAAAGCAATCTGAAAGTGCACTTGCCTGAATCCTTGCACAAACCGTAGCCACAAGTAAAGGATGAGGGGATGCTGATCTAGAAGCTGTCAACCTATAACACATATTGCACCACGAACCGTGTACGAAAACCACAAATCAATTCTAATGTTCTAGTTCTAAATAGTGGCTAGTTGGGTTATTAATCTAATAATAATTAATTCTTTAATAATTCACTTAAAAACTTAATTTAACCTAATAATAATCTGAATATAATCTAAACATGCAAGTTTGGCCATCAAAAGTCGTGTTTCTCAATTTTGAAAACCATATCACGTAAATCGAGACGTGCTATTGACTTTTTAGTCAAACGCTATGAACTCTAGATTTTGAAAATGCATCTTGGTAGATTTTAGTGCCAAGGGTGCGCTGGAATCGATCGTTCCACAAAATCATGCTTTGGTCAAAAGATACCGCCGTTATGGCTAATCGTGACCAAAACGGAGATCAACCGATCAGTTCTGAGTTCAACAAAAAAACTAAAATACTAAATTAATGAAATAATTTCTGGAAAAATATATGTCATATCACTCTGTGTTAGCTTTCTGAAACTTTAAACGTATCATGATTTCGATTTCTGGTTCTCCCGGAATCTCGAAAATACCAAAACGTGTCATGTTTCGGACAACCGACACTCTACGAATTTTCCATAAATTTAGGTTCGGAAATTATGAAAATAAATTAGATATTCAGAAACTATACCTCAATACGTTTCCAACAAAAAAAACGGCACACGAAAATGAGGTCCGAGTTGACGGCAATCTCCTCGGGAAGTCGGGGAATCACTAGGATCAAACTCCAAAAGGAGGAGGCTATAATTAATTAGGGTTTGTGAATATACAATGCATATATATAGGAGAGAGAGAGAGGCGGTTACTGTAGCAGCGCCGACAGGTGGGCCCCCCCGGGTGGATTATTGGGTAATTATTTATTTAATTCAGAAAATCATTTGAAAATCATTTTAAGTCCAAATAAATCAAAATAAATTGCAGAAAAATCCAGAAAAATTCTAGAAAATTCTAGAAAATATTTCTAAGTGTCTAGAATCTAAATAAAATATTTTTAACACAAAATATCATCATGTGACCTCACAGTAAATTTCCAAAGCCTATAAAATATTATTTTTATAGGTTTTAATTATATAAAAATTCCTAAAAATTCTAAAAAAAATCAAAAAAATTCTAAAATATTCTAAAAAATATTTTTAGTTATTTAGAGCCCAACTAAAAATATTTGGTCCCGAAATACCCTCGTATGACCTTACAGTAAATCCTGAAAGTCCTAAAAATTAATAAAACCTTAAATATTAAATACCTACAAATATCCAAAAATTGTAGAAAAATATAAAATAGCTAAATAATACAAATACAAGCTATCTAGAGGTCATATGACATTAATATGGTCATAGTCCACCTACAAGCTTTGGCATGACTCACAATGGCCATAAAATTAATCATAAACAAATAAAATTATAAAAATAAAAAAAATTGGGAAGTGGGCTTACAAATCTACCCACCTTAGAAAAATTTTGCCCTCGAAATTTCAAAAGATACAAATAGGCACAACCAAGAATATCATCAAAATATGACATGACCAATCGATATTAATAAGCACGACAAAGAATATAATCAAGAAAATAATGTGATGAATGATCGAAATTGATCAGGCATATAGAATCAAAATCTAAATACGTTTTAGAAATATAGTGGAAGGAAATCAAACTAGGTTTTAAAGATGACAATTTGAAAATAGAAAAATATGAAAGAAATAAAGAACTAGTAGTTGTAGAGAAGGTGGTAACAAGAAATAAGACATCAAATAAATTTGAAAGAAAAAAAAATTTAATAGTCGTATGCCAATAAAGGATGTATTCGCTATGATATTCGAAAATCATAAGTATATCCGAAGTCATTTAACCGAGAATCCATGCCTCGCCAGTGTACATCTGGCTGGCGTGAACCCTTGGTTTCATGACTCAAGTATAATATGTTATCGAACACTTTATCAACTCTACCCAATATTGGCATAATAAATCAAAAGATCAATAATACAACTAGGATATAGTTTTCGTAATATTCGACAACCTACGCATACTTAAAATTATTTAAACTTAGGGGTCATGCCACGTCAGTGCGCTGCTGACTGCAGTGAACCCGCAGTCTCCATAATTCAAATAAATTAGGACAGTGCACATCTGCCTTACCATTGTATGTCACCGAAAATTATTTCAACTATATCCATAAGAATTTCAAAGGAACTTCAATAAATTCAAATAAGTCGATCATGATAAGAAAATATAAGTATCTGTCCTTGAGTAAAAGTATCAGTTTTGAAAACAAAACGATCACAAAATGAACGAAGATGACTTGAATTAATATATAGATAATTAAACCAAGATTAGGAATTGAAAATAAAACGACCGCAAAATAGTTTTGAAAATAAAATAAGGGTTAGAGAAGGCATAAGATAAAATGGCACAAATGATCTAAATTAGGAATTGAATTCTGTGAAGTCCTAACTTACCAAACGTATATTCTACCCACCTTGGATCCTACCAATATGTCAAAACAAAATAACATATTCTCTTAGAAAAATATTCGATTTATCTATACCGAGACTTCAATAAATTATTAGCTAAATCACATGACCTATTTAACAATCTTAACTATCCAAGGGTCAAATTGAATAAGGGACTCCTAGTCCTATTCATTCTCATAAAATCAAATCAAACCTAATTATGAATGAGCATCCTAGTCGTAGGCTTGCAGTAGTACGACTAACTTAAGTAATACCACAAGTTCGTAATCTTTTGCGAAAACTGACCTGCATGGGCCACCACAAAAACTTATCACGACCCGCACCCGCTTTTTCGGATACGAGACGTGTCCAAGCCAGCCTATGCCACAGAGTCGGAGGTAGAACACTGTCAAGCCTGCAAGGAATAAATGCTCAAAGTATAACATTTGCTGCTCATTCACATTTCTAAATTTATTACAATATTTACAACATTTATATTTAAAGAAAAATACAAGATTCTATAATTTATGAAATTAATACAACTACTTTCTATTTCTAGGTTGACCTCAGCATATCCAAGCCTTCCCAATGCTAAGAGTGATCGCAGCTAAACCTGAAAAATATTGGTTTCCAATCAGGAATGAAACAAGTACACAAACCGACGACAATACAAAAACACAATAGAATTAACAAGACATAAAAATAACATATGAGATATGAAATCTGGGAGATAACTGATGACATAGCATGATAGAAAAGTAAACAAGGAAAAACTAATAAAAGACATCTATCTAGGTGGTTTGAAATATCATTTTCGACATGTGAACGGCTAGGGGTAAATAAGGCACACTGCACGTGTCCTGTGCAGCTGCTAGCATTCACGAAGAGACACGGGGGATAGTTCTGGGTAGTCCACACGTCTACTAAGATATTTCCCCTCCCGACTACTCCGTGTGACGAGCGTGTCAACAAGCAGCAAGATATATGTATAGACATGAAATAAAAAGTCTACTATGAATCGGAAAGCAATCAGAAAGTGCACTTGCCTGAATCCTTGCACAAACCATAGCCACAAGTAAAGGATGAGGGGATGCTGATCTAGAAGGTGTCAACCTATAACACATATCGCACCACGAACCGTGCACGAAAACCACAAATCAATTCTAATATTCTAGTTCTAAATAGTGGCTAGTTGGGTTACTAATCTAATAATAATTAATTCTTTAATAATTCACTTAAAAACCTAATTTAACCTAATAATAATCTGAATATAATCTAAACATGCAAGTTTGGCCATCAAAAGTCGTGTTTCTCAATTTTGGAAACCATGGCACGTAAATCGAGACGTGCCATTGACTTTTTAGTCAAACGCTGTGAACTCTAGATTTTGAAAGTGCACCTTGGTAGATTTCAGTACAAAGAGTGTGCTGGAATCGACCGTGCCACAAAATCATGCTTTGGTCAAAAGATATCGCCGTTATGGCTAATCGTGACCAAAACGGGGATCAACCGATCAGTTCTGAGTTAACAGAAAAACTAAAATACTAAATTAACGAAATAATTTTTGGGAAAAATATATGTCGTATTGCTCTGTGTTAACTTTTTGAAAATTCAAACGGTTCGTGATTTTGATTTCTGGTTCTCCCGAAATCTCGAAAACACCAAAACGTGTCATGTTTCGGACAACCGACACTCTACGAATTTTCCAGAAATTTAGGTTCAGAAATTACAAAAATAAATTAGATATTCAGAAACTATACCTCAATACGTTTCCAACAAAAAAAAATGGCTCACGAAAATGAGGTCCGAGTTGACGACAATCTCCTCGGGAAGTCGGGGAATCACCAAGATCAAACTCCAAAAGGAGGAGGCTATAATTAATTAGGGTTTGTGAATATACAATGCATATATATAGGAGAGAGAGAGGCGGTTACTGTAGCAGCACCGACAGGTGGACCCCCCCGGGTGGATTATTGGGTAATTATTTCTTTAATTCAGAAAATCATTTAAAAAATATTTTAAGTCCAAATAAATTAAAATAAATTGCAGAAAAATCCAGAAAAATTCTAGAAAATATTTCTAAGTGTCTAGAATCTAAATAAAATATTTTTAACACAAAATATCATCATGTGACCTCACAGTAAATTTCCAAAGCCTACAAAATATTATTTCTATAGGTTTTAAATATATAAAAATTCCCAAAAATTTTAAAAAAATCAGAAAAATTCTAAAATATTCTAGAAAATATTTTTAGTCATTTAGAGCCCAACTAAAAATATTTGGTCCTGAAATACCCCCGTATGACCTTACAGTAAATCCTGAAAGTCCTAAAAAATAATAAAACCTTAAATATTAAATACCTACAAATATCCAAAAATTGTAGAAAAATATAAAATAGCTAAATAATACATATATAAGCTATCTAGAGGTCATATGACCTTAATATGGACATATTCTACCTACAAGCTTTGGCATGACTCACAATGGCCATAAAATTAATCATAAACAAATAAAATTAAAAAATAAAAAAAATTGGGAAGTGGGCTTACATAGTTTATCTACAAAATAAATAGGGTAAGTCTCAGACTTGGTCGTGCAATCTCATGTTGCTGTCTTACAGGGCCGGCCCTGGGGTAAGCCAAACGAGCCTTCGGGCTTGGGCAACCCCCATCTGCTAGGCAACCCCCCAGGCTCAGTATGATCCCACCAAAGATCAAGATCACGAATGACCACCAGGACCAGTTGACAATAAGAGTCAAGGGGCAACCAAAATTAGCTCCAGGATAGGGCAACCCAACCCTCCGGGTCGGCCCTGCTGTCTTACGCCTCAACGTACAGGAATGTCCCGTAACGTTTACGTGTCGCCGAGGCTCATCCAACCGATACGGTCGTCGCCTAAAAGAGGATGCAAAACTCACAAGATCCGTACAAAAAACCAACTTTTGTAAATCGTTTGCAAAGACCGAATTTTAATGAACTTAATTAATATTATTCTTGAAATACTTTTACGAAAAAATTTGGGCAGCACCTCTTTTGAAACTAGGACACCCTAGCCAAACTTGGCAATTCCCACAACGTCTAGTATAGAATATATATAACTCCAGCCTTCCAAATTTCATCCACCAAAACACATAACCATTTCCAATCACTTCCCATAAGCCAAATCCAAAGAAAACCACAGAAGAACAAAAGAACAAAACCAACTAAAAGAGCTAAGCACAGCACAATGAGCCTCCATAAGCTTATGGACAAAAACTAAGCTACAACACAACTTCATATAGCCAACTATAGAATTTTTCAAAATAAAATTTGGAAAACCCAAAATCATCAACAAATTGAGCCGAACTCAGAAAAATATCCCTAACGCAACAATATCAAAACTGATCCCCGAAACATTGTCGGAACCGCGTCATAATCGACACGTATACGCGACACACCAATGGGAGGGACACAGGGACACAAAAATATACTTCGGGTGCTCGGCTAGAGCTTTCAGATGTAAAAAATAGAGGAAGAATCGAATCCGTACGGACTCAAAATGGTCCAGAAGCACACGGTAGCAGGAACAAGTCACAGGACACGGATCGGGAATGCTGGAAAGGGCAGATAGCGGGAGGCGCTGTCGTGGGGCCACGGAACAGCGGATCGGGGAGGCGGCGGTCGGGCTGGGCGGCCGGATGCGCACGCAGGGGTCGGCGGCGCTGGGAGGCGGCTGTGCCGGAGGGAGGCGGAGGAGGGTCGGCCGAGAGGTGGTCCACGAAGACGGCGTCGGCCTAAGTGGCACGCGCAGGGGGAGCCGCTGGTCAGGCGTGGCTCGGGTCGCCTGGGGATGGCCGTGGACGGGGTCGTCGGAGGAGCTCCGGTTGGTAGCTTGGGCTAGGGCTTGGGGATGGGTGATAGAGAGGGAGATGGAGAGGGGTTTAATAGGGAGTGAGAAGCTGGGGGTTACGGAAAGACGAGGGGTTCGGCTGTTACGGAGGAGGAGGGCTCGACGGTTTCGGAAAGATGAGGAGTTTGGAGAAGAAGATGCTGAGGAGAGGGAAAAGAAAACGTGGGGAAAAGAGGAGTTGGTGGTTACAGGAGTAAGTAAGAAAAGGTTTTTATTATTATTATGCTTAAAACCCACTTATAAATATATATATACAAATATAGTAATACATTTTATATAATTTTACGTTTAATAAAAATAATCCAAGGATGGGTTCGGACTCGAGAACGGGTTCGGATCAGGGCCACAATCAAAAGAAATCAAAATAATTTATTTATAAAAATAATAATTTTCCTGATCTGACTAAATATAATAAATAATAATATCAATATTAATAATAAACATTAAACTAGTAATCCAATAATCCAATCATTAATAAACCAAAATTACGGGTTTTACAACCTTTCCTCCTTAGAAAATTTCGTCCTCGAAATTAAGGCAGGGTTAGGAGTTACCTCAAGCTTCAAACAGATACGGATACTGCTCCTGCATCTCATCTTCTCGCTCCCAGGTAGACTCGCCTTGGGAGTTGTGCCACCACATAACTCTGACTATTGGCGTCACAAAATTTCTGGTCCTTTTCTCTCCTCTGTCTAATATCGTCACTGGCTTCTCTGGCACCGTGAGGCTGGGTCCAATTTCCAGCTCCGAATGGTCCAAGATGTGGCTCGGGTCCGGAATGTAGCGCCTGAGCTGTGAAACATGGAAGACGTTATGCACACCCTCAAGATTAGCTGGTAGAGCTAATCGGTATGCTACTTCTCCGACTCGGCTCAAAACTTCAAATGGGCCGATGTATCTGGAACTAAGATTTCCAGCTCTTCCAAAGCGAATGGTTCCTCTGGTGGAGAAGATCTTGACAAAGATACTATCTCCTGCTTCGAACTCCAGTGGTCAACGACTGCTATCGGCCCAATGTTTCTGTCTGTCCTGAGCAATCCTGAGCTTGTCTCTAATCATTTTTACCTTCTCTGCTGTATCGGTCACCATCTCATGTCCAAGCAATACTCTTTCTCCTACATCGTTCCAAGCAAATGGAGTGCGGCAACGACGTCCATAAAGTACCTCGAACGGAGTCATACCGATACTAGCTTGGTAACTGTTGTTGTTGGAGAACTCTACCAAGTGCAAGTGGTCTTTCCAAGACCCTCCAAATTCTAAGACGCAAGATCTCAGCATGTCTTCTAGCGTCTGGATTGTTCTCTCCAATTGTCCGTCAGTCTGGGGATGGTAGGCGGTACTGAACTTCAATTGTGTTCCCAAACTGTCATGCAAGATCTTCCAGAAGTGAGAGGTGAATCTGGTATCCCTGTCAGATACGATACTTATCGGAACTCCATGAATCCGGTAGATATGCTGCATGTATAGTGCTGCCAACTTTTCGGTGGATAGACCAACCATGAAGGGGATAAAGTGAGCTGACTTCGTCAGTCGGTACACAATAACCTAAATGGCGTCCTTCCCTCCTTGGAATCGAGGCAGTCCTGACACAAGTCCATCATTATGTGTTACCATTTTTACTCCGGGATGTCTAGCGGCTGCAACAGTCCTGCTGGTCTCTGTCTGCTAGCTTTCACTTGTTAACAAATTAAGCATCTAGCTACATACCTGGATACGTCCTTCTTCATTCCGTACCACCACACTATAGTACGCATATCCCGATACATTTTGTTAGCTCCTGGATGTATAGAATACTGCGACTGGTGTACTTCTTACATCAGCTCGTTCCTCAGTTCGCCAGTTGGTACGTAAAGCCTCGTACCGTGCCTCAGTGCTCTGTTGTTAGCGATTGAGAATCCTTCAAGTATTCCTGCCAGCACTTGGTCTCTGAGTTTACAAAGCGTCTCATTTTGGAATTGTGTCTCCTTGACTCTGTCCATCAGACTTGAACGCACTTGCAACTGCATCATTTATGAATCAGCTCATGGTACAATGGCTTCTCTTTCTAGTTTCTTTAATTCCTCTTCGGGTAGTACAATCTTTAGTCCAAGCTTTTCTATGTCTTCCAGCAAGTGCCGCTCCTTGGTAAAAAACATTGCCATCGGGTATCGACTAAGTGCATCTGCAATAATGTTAGCTTTACCCGGATGATACTGCAGGTCAATGTCGAAGTCTTTCATCAGCTCCAGCCATCGTCTCTATTGCATATTCAGCTCATTCTGAGTGAAAATATATTTAAGACTTTTGTGGTCTATAAATATTTCCACTTTCTCCATAGAGGTAGTGCTTTCACAATTTCAAAGCAAATATAACCGCTGCAAGCTCCAAATCATGCGTAGGATAGTTCTTCTCATGAGTCCGTAATTGCCTAGATGCGTAAGTAATTACTTTTATATTTTGTTGAAGAACACAGCTGAAACCTTTACTGAAAGAATCATTGTAAATTAAAAAACTGCCGGTACCTGAGGGTAGCGCAAGTATCGGCGCCGTTGTAAGTCTCTTCTTCAGTTACTCAAATGCTGACTGGAAATCTTCGGACCAAACAAATTCTTCATTTTTTTTGGTGAGCTTCGTCATCGGCTCAGCAATCCTGGCAAAATCTTTCACAAATTTTTGGTAGTAGCCAGCTAAGCCCAAGAAGCTTCTAATTTTTGCAACTGAACTTGGTGTAGTCCACGTCTCAATCGCAGCTATCTTCTTTGGATCCACCGAAATTCCTTCTCCTGTGACAACATGGCCTAGAAAATCCACCTTGTCTAAGAAGAATTCGCATTTAGATAGCTTACCATAGAGCTTATCCTTCCTTAAGGTTCCCAGAACTTTCCTCAGATGCTCTTCTTCAGTCTTCGAGTAGATCAGAATGTCATCGATGAAGACAACAACAAACTGATCTAAGTATTCATGGAAGACCTTGTTCATGAGATTTATGAATACCGCAGAGGAATTCGTCAGTCCAAACAGCATGACCAAAAATTCATATTGTCCATATTTGGTGTTGAACGCCGTCTTTGGAATATCCTCCTTCCTGACCTTGATTTGATGGTAGCCAGATCTGAGATCTATCTTCAAAAATACCTTAGCTCCACTTAGTTGATCAAACAGATCATCAATCCGGGGCAGAGGGTACTTGTTCTTGATGGTAATGTTATTCAGCGTCCGATAGTCGATGCACATCTGCACAGTTCCATCCTTCTTGGGCACGAACAAAATTGGTGCTCCCCAGGGTGAAGCTCCATCTCTGATAAATCCCTGGGCCATCAGCTTATTAATTTGGTCCTTCATCTCCTTAGCCTCCTAGGGGTTGACTCTGTAGTATCCCCGAAAAATAGGGAAAGAGCCAGAAACTAGATCTATGGTGAATTCCACACCTCGATTCGGAGGTAATCTTGGAAGACTATCAGGGAAGACGTCTATGAATTCTACTATGATAGGATGAGGAGGCCCGGGTTCTTCGGTGATAGAGGAGTAGATAACACTCTTCATGTCTTCCGGAGTTCGAGAGATTTCAAAGTCTGGTTCTCCTGTTGGACTGAAGACTACACATCCTCTGTGACAATCTACCAGCACATGTTGCTTACTTAGCCAGTCCATCCCTAGGACTACATCATAGTTGGGTAAGGGCATCACAAGTAAGGTTGCTAAGAATTTATGGCCTGAGATAGTTATGGGACAGTTACAGGTCTCGGTAATGGGTATGGGTCTACCACCGGTCATAACTCTACATATCATCTTGGTAAACCTCGTAACTAGGTGATGTACAGAAATGAACTTTGATAATATAAAACTGTGTGATGCACCCAATCAAATAATGCTAAAGCAGGATGTAAATGCACATAAATGGAACATGTGATGACATCAGCAGTAGGTTCCAGCTCTGGCTATTGCTCGTTTGCTGCTAGGACAAAAGTTCGTACAGTCTTCTGTTGGTGTTGCCCAAACTGTTGTTGCTGAGTGGGTAGGGGAGCTTTCTACTGTGTTATTCCAGTCCGGTTGAATGCCGTGGGGCAGTCCCTCACTGGTGGGTGGCAGACCCACAAACTAGGCAATGTCCTAGTCTTTTCCTGCAGATGTTCGCATGATGTTATGGCCTCTTGTATAAATCGCAGACATAAATCTGCTTCTGAGGTGCTCTATCATTGTTCTTTGCCTGATGGTGCTGCTGCTGGTGGTGAGGAGACCTGTTGTTGTTATTGTGGTTGTTGACGTTGGGCCTCTTCTGGTTACCTTGGAAGTTGCTTGTTCTAGAATACTCCCTTTTTGAACGAGCAGGCTGACTCTTCTCTACATCCTGAGCTCGTATCAGTATCCTCTCGTACGTCTTGGCGCTGCCTGCGATCACAGGGGTACGAATATCTTCTCTCAGTCCATACCTGAATCTTTCAGCATGATCTGCGGGGTCAGCAACCAAGTTCTTGGCAAAGCGGCTAAGTTGGCCGAATTCTGCCGCATACCCTCCAACCGTCATGTTTCCTTGCTTCAGATCCTGGAACTGTCTTTCCATCTTCCATAACGCTAATGTTGGGAAGAACTTCCTGCGGAACAACCTTTTGAAGGTGTTTCAGTCAAGCTGCCTGTCCTGGTATCGGGGTTTATTTCGATAGCAGGTGCTTGCTACAGCTAGTAGTTGGAGTCCTACAGCTTCGACCTGGAGGTCGTCTGGAAGTCGAGCGATGCTGAGGAGACGCTCCATGCTATCGAGCCATTCATCGGCATAGATGATTCCTTCGGTTCCCTTGAAGGGTAGAGGGCCCAGCTGTCACGTCCCGCTCCCGTAGGAGCGATCGTCTTCGCTAAGACGTGATGCCGTACGGGCCTAGGTTGTGCCCGTGCAAGGCCAAGTCCAGAAACGGCCGATTCGAGCTAGGCCACAGAGTCGCACAGAGTTTCTTCATTGCAGCAAAAATATAAATGAACACAAATTGAAGCGAACTCAAACTCTTTATTGATATTCAAGAAGATTACAAGCGGCACTAGGCCGAGTTTACAAATCTTTCAGGCTCTCTCTCTCTCTGAAACATAAAAGGCGTTCCATATGGCTTACAACATGGAATGGTTCATGGCGATGTTCCGATACATTATGTCCTGTATACGGTGCTTCAGCTCCTTGCAACGCTCTACGGCTCCAGAGTTAGCTCTGCGCCTTAGCACGTTCGAGGAAAGCTCCACACCCGACGACGTCTCCTGCTTCCTGCAAGCAGACTTTGGGGTTATCAGTACATTGTCATGCACTAGTGGGAAGGCTAGCTCGTCCACAATGCTATCATTACCAAACACGTTCTATTTACTTTTGTGCACTGTCTATCATTCATTGTCTTTTTAATCTTGCCTTAGGATCAATTTCATGGCATATTTCATAACCTATCCCGTGTTGCCAAATTCAAGTATTTGCATGGAAATACATGCACGACTTACCCATACTTACCGTCCGGCCTTCCCTGTCCAAAGTAAACCAAGTTTGTCAATAATTCATGTATGACAACTTCACGTAGTTCTCGTAAACATTCAGTGTTCAGGGGCCTGTCCCTGTCTCAGGTTCTAGCATGTCGTAGGCACGTTCTCTAACTCATTTACATGAAGTATCTTTATCATTTGGTGTGTTACGTTTTAAGCATGTTCAGAAGGCACATTCATTTAATTAACTTAGACTACTTGTTTCAATACAAGGACTTGCACGTGGATTGCCACCAGCAAAGCCCACTTAATCTATATGCTCCGGTCGCTGGCATTACAAGCCATTTTGGATACATTCTCTTTGGCATTCTCACCTATCGAAGCGTGATGGCTGGTACACCTTGATAGTCTCTTGAAATGCCTGGCCTTATGTCTCCTCGAGTGGTCGAGCCCCCACTCAAAGCAGCCCGTAAGCCCCATGTTTTGATTCCACCTAGGCCGGCCACGATATACCTGTTAGGGTTATATACTAAAAGCATCACTTTTTTAGTAACCTTATTTCCTTAAATTTTGAATGAGAATCATATGGGCAAATGTTTGCATATTGTATTTGTTACAAGTGTTAATGCAAATGTCTGATATTCTATATTGTAGATAATATGGTGTGTGGTGTCACACAGAAGATCATATTATCAGTTCCCTACGGAGTATATAAATAGTTCACAACCTAGATGGACTTGGACAATCTATTGGAAAGGTTGTAGTGTAATCTGGTATTAGTCTATCTTGACTATAAGTTTACACTAGTATACTTTGTGTGTATTGAACAGGACCACTTGAGATTGTTCTCTTTGTATAAACTATATAAGAGAACAAACACCTCTGTTATTATGGATGCTTGTGCTCTTAACCCGGATATAATAACGGACATGTATATGCAGTGTGCATTATTTTGACTCATAAAAGAGTGAGATTCATTATGGATCAACAATCTCTATGAATTGGGTAATAACATTGTATGTATGATGAGCTGTTGATTATAAATAGAATTCATGTCCCGATACATCGGGTTGATGATGTTCCCTTAAGGAGCTCATAAGGATTGTCATGTAAACCCTGCAGGTAGTTTATATCCGACATGACAAATAAAGTTGAACGGTACTACTTAAGGATAAAAGATGTCGAATCAATATAGTTGTCAGTAACTTAATTTGATCGACGGACATATGATACCTTAACATTTGGAGCCAAACGAGCATATAATAAAAGGAGCCCATAAACATAATTTGGGATTAGAGAGGTAGTGCAATAATAGCTCATTAGTGGACCGAGCTATTGTTAATGGGCCTGGATTGTGTGTTCGGGCTGAACACGGGATATCCAGATCCGTTAGGAGGCCTAACCCTAATTTTTCCTCATGGTCCCTGCCGTAGCCTATATATATCCTCTATTCTCTGGCCGCCATATTACCGATCAGAAATCTAAAACATTCTCTAAATTCGTGATTCACGTAAGGAGAGAAAGAGAGGGCTGCCAAGGAGAAAAAAGGTTGGGACATCGTCGCCAATACGACGTCCAACTCCAGGAAGGAATACGTACAGAAGAACTTGGGATCGTCCGCTCGAGATTGCCAAAAATTACTTGTCTCCTTTCCGTCGCAGATATAATTTGTGAACCCTAGTTTTCGCCTATGAAGGGATAGAACACGTATTAGATCTGTTTATCTTTCTATCGATCAATACGCATACCAAAGGAAGGGTCCTGGGAATCCCTAGTTCTATCAATTGGTATCAGAGCCACTTTGTATCTACGTATTGATTGATACGTCTATGTTGTCCAATAAAACCTGCACTGTGTAATAGTCGGTAGATGTAAATCTGTTCTAACTCGGTTTTACAGGCATCTTAGATCCAACTATTATGGTCCAATGCATGTTTATAATTGTGTTGTTTAAACCACGGACATGTCATGGATGTTGTTGTTGCTGTGGACGAAATTAAAATCACGAGGGTTGATCGTGCTTATTATTTTAATTTTGCAATCTAGATTATGTGTGAACTCCTTCGGGAGGCATATGATTGATGTAATTTTAATTATTTTTAATCAATCGTGATGGCGGTGGTGGCTATTTCTGACGTCGGACGAGATGCTGGTTTTAAGCAGTCCAGAGACAGACAGATGATTTTCGATGAAGGAATCGACAACCAAAACCTAAAAAATAATAATAATAATAGATCTGTGCAGCGGCAGATTTTGGATTCGGATAGTTGAGGACGGAGCAGCAAAGATGACCATAATAGTTGGATATTTTCTCTTATTTTTGTCATTTTGCTTTTTCTGATTATGCATGTTCATTATTGTGTTTTTTTTTAAAAAACCAAGCCTACATTAATAATGGACAACATGGACATAATATCAACTACTAGAAAAACCCTCATTGTTAAATAACTAAGTGGGAGAGGATATTTATTTAGTATAAATCCTATGGTCTCCATTACTGGTTTGTAGGTGATGTAATTATACTTGCGTGTTGGCTTTAGTGCTTTCCTCCATATCGGATGAGTATAATTATGGATCACCAGTACAAACTTCCTTAGGGATAATTGTAGAAAGTTACCCAGTATGTGTTCACTTCTCCATCTGAAGGAACTCATTACAAGGTAATGGACTTAGTATTAAGTAATGGTATACACTTAGATACAAATAATGGTATCCTCCCCATCGGAGTCACTGCTATTATTTGTATGACCAGAGCAAGACCAGCATATTAATTTTATTTGTCATAAAGTTATGTTGACATGATAGTAAAATTAATAAGAAAAACCTACTTGAACAAAGTTGAATTTGTATACGTCCACACTATCGTGGCATGCTAAATTCATGGTATTCAAGGTGTTGGTGAATTTCTTATTATTGTTTTGAGGAATCAATATTTAGTTAATTCAAAAAGTTTTTTTTTGCCCTACATAATTTTATTTATGTGATTCTCAAGATTTCAAAAATGGGTTCTTTTAGTCCACTTATGGTGATTCTTAAAGAAAACAAACTTACTGGACCTAATTATATTGACTGAAAACGTAATTTGGATATTGTTCTGACTGCTGAGGAGTACAAATATGTACTGTCGAGGAATGCCCACCTAAGCCTGATGCTAACTCTGATGAAGAGGTCAAAGAGGCTTATAAGAAGTGGAAAAAGGAAGATGAGATAGCGCGGTGTTACATTCTGGCATCTATGTCAAATGTAGTACAATATTAGCATCAGGCCATGGCCACTGCTTATGACATGATGTATAACCTCAAGGAACTCTTCGGACGTCAGAGTAGAGCAGCTAGGCAGTTTGCTATGAAATGTTTGATGAATATAAAAATGACTGAGGGTACACCAGTAAGGGATCATGTTCTGGAGATGATGGGTCATCTGAATGAGATAGAGATCCTTGGAGCTGAAATCGATGGGGAATTCCAGGTCGATATCATTCTCGGGACTCTGCCTAAAAGTTTTGAAAATTTTTGCCTTAATTACAACATGAACAAAAGGTTGTATAGTTTGGCAGAACTTGCAAAAGAGCTACAGGATGCTGAATCTCTCTTTAGGCAGAGTGGTCATGTTTTTATTTTTGAAAAGACTTCTACTTCTAAGCCAAAAGGCGGTAAGAAGAAAAATAATATTCAAAAACAGGCAAAATAAGCAAAGAAGGGCATGGGACCTCAAGGCGCGGTGAAAAAGCCGAAAGGCAAATGTTTCAAGTGCAAAGGGTCAGGACATTGGAAGACTAATTGTCTACTTCTCAAACAAGGAAACAAAGAAGGTATATCTCATTTACTAGTAGTTGAAACATGTTTAGCGGTGTTATCTACCGGCATCTAGTGTGTAGATACAGGAGCCACTAATCATGTCTGCAATACATTGCAGGGGTTCCAAGAAACCAGACGGCTCAGTGATGGAGAGATATGCTTGTTCATGGGTGATGCTATAAAAGTGTCGGTCATTGCATTGGGAGATGTTACTTTATCTTTTGGTAGAAATAAGTCTTTGACATTGAGAGATTATCTTTATTCACCTTCACTTAGAAGAAATTTAGTTTCTGTTTCTATGTTAGTTAAGGATGGATATTCAGTTTATTTTAATGACAATATTGTTATTAGAAAGAATAAACATTTTATCTGTTCTGGTGCATTGGTTGATAATTTGTATGTCATTAATCCTATTTCGCCTACAATACAACTTATAAAAATGAATAATATGTCATCTAACTTAAATAAGAGAAAAGAACCTTCTTGTATGAACCAAACATATCTTTGGCACTTGCGATTGGGGCATATTAACCTAAGAAGGATTCAAAGACTGGTTGAAGATGGACCTTTGAGTTCATTGGAAGTGGAGGCACTACCAGTCTGTGAATCCCGCTTGGAAGGTAAAATGACCAAAAGGCCTTCTACGATAAAGGGGTATAGGGCCAAAGATGTGTTGGAATTGGTTCATTCTGATTTGTGTGGACCCATGACTATCCAAGCTAGAGGTGGCTTTGAATATTTTGTCATGTTTATTGACGATTATTCAAGGTATTGATACATTTATTTGATGCACTGTAAGTCTGAGTGCTTTGAGAAATTCAAAGAGTACAAGGCTGAAACGGAGAAACATCATGGAAAATGTATCAAGTCATTACGATCAGATCATGGTGGCGAGTACCTCTTTGGAGAGTTTAGGGATTATTTATCAGAGGCTGGAATTACATCCAAATTGACTGCACCTGGAACGCCCCAGCAGAATGGTGTAGCCGAAAGAAGGAATAGAACTCTTATGGAGATGGTTAGATCAATGATGAGTTATTCGGATTTGCCAGCTTCGTTTGGGGATATGCCTTAGAGACTCAACTTATATTTTAAACTTGGTTCCTTCTAAGTCAGTACCTCTTACTCCCACAGAGCTCTGGATTGGGCTTAAGCCTAGTCTAAAACATGTTCGCATTTGGGGTAGTCCAGCACATGTGCTGAATGGGAAATTAGATAAGTTATAATCTCGTACAGAAGTACGCTTGTTTGTAGGCTATCCAAGAGGAACGAAAGGAGGTTTATTTTATAGTCCTAAGGATCAGAAGGTCATTGTTAGCACCAATGCCCGATTCTTAGAGGAAGACTATGTGATGAACCATAAACCCACAAGTAGAGTTGTTCTAGAAGAACTGAGACGTGAGACACCAAGTACTTTAGTACCAACAGTACACGAGGATGAACCACAAATAACTGCACAACGTGTCACAAATGTTACACCACAACCGATAGTGCCTCGTCGTAGTGGGAGGGTTGTGATACAACCTGATAGATATATGTTCTTGGGAGAGTCGTCAGACTTCGTCCCCGAGGAACAAGATTATGATCCCTGTACCTACAATGATGCACTCCAAGATAAAGATGCAGAGTCTTGGCAAAAAGTAATGATATCTGAAATAGAATCTATGGATTCTAATCAGGTTTGGGAGCTTGTAGAACCACCCGTTGGTGTAAAAGCCATTGATGCAAGTGGGTCTATAAGAGAAAAAGAGGATCAGACGGTAAGGTTGAAACCTTTAAAGCTCAGCTTGTAGCAAAAGGTTTTACTCAAAGAGAAGGTATCGATTATGAGGAAACCTTTTCTCCTGTAGCCATGCTTAAGTCTATCCGGATTCTTTTATCTATTGCAGCTCATCTCGATTATGAGATTTGGCAAATGGATGTCAAGACAGCTTTCCTTAATGGAAGTCTTGAGGAAGACATCTATATGAAGCAACCAGACGGGTTCATTAAAAGGGCCACGAGCATCTTGTTTGTAAGCTCAAGAAGTCCATTTATGGACTTAAGCAAGCTTCTAGATCTTGGAACATATGTTTTGATCAGGTGATAAAATCCTATGGATTTGATCAATGTCAGGATGAATCATGTGTATAGAGAAAGTGTGACGGAAACGTGGTGGTGTTCCTAGTACTTTATGTGGATGACATCTTGCTCATTGGAAACAATGTGAAGGTGTTATCTGATGTAAGGGTATGGTTATCCAAACAGTTTGATATGAAGGACTTGGGAGAAGTAGGTCACATCCTTGGGATCAAAGTTCTACGAGATCGTAAGAAAAGGATGTTGGGCTTATCCCAAGCTTCCTATATTGATACTGTACTAACTCATTTTAGTATGCAAAATTCTAAGAAAGGTTTCTTACCTTTTAGACATAGAATTGCTCTATCAAAGGAGAAGTGTCTGAGGACACCTAAAGAGAAAGAGAACATGAAGGCAGTTCCTTATGCTTTAGCAGTAGGAAGCTTAATGTATGCAATGCTATGTACTAGACCAGACATCTGCTTTGTCGTAGGCATGGTCAGCAGATATCAGTCTAACCCAGGACAAGAGTACTGGACTACCGTAAAGCATATTTTGAAGTACCTGAAAAGTATTAAAGAGTATATGCTAGTTTACCAGGCTGATAGTTTAGTTCCTTTGGGGTATACAGACTCAGATTTTCAGTCAGATAGGGATTCCAGGAAATCTACCTCAGGTTATGTGTTTACTTTGGGAGGTGGAGCCATTGTATGGAGGAGTATTAAGCAAAAATGTATTGCTGATTCCACCATGGAAGCCGAGTATGTGGCAGCCTCTGAGGCAGCCAAAGAAGCGGTTTGGCTCAGAAACTTTCTGTTGGACTTGGATGTGGTACCTAGTTTGCCTAAGTCTATTACACTTTATTGGGATAATAGTGGTGCAGTTGCAAACTCGAAGGAACCACGAGCCCATAAGACTGGCAAACACATTTTAGCGCAAGTACCACCTGATACGAGATTTCGTAAAGAAAGGAAAAGTTGTTGTGATCAAGATAGCATCAGCCGACAACCTAGCTGATCCCTTTACAAAGAGCTTACCAGCTAAGGCTTTTGATAGTCATATTGAGGGAATAGGAGTCAGATGTGTAGCAGCATAGCTTTAAGTATAAGTGGGAGATTTGTAACAGTATACTGAAAAGCAATGCTTTGAGTATAAGTGGGAGATTGTTAGGGTTATATACTAAAAGCATCACTTTTTTAGTAACCTTATTTCCTTAAATTTTGAATGAGAATCATATGGGCAAATGTTTGCATATTGTATTTGTTGCAAGTGTTAATGTAAATGTCTGATATTCTATATTATAGATAATATGGTGTGTGGTGTCACACAGAAGATCATATTATCAGTTCCCTATGTAGTATATAAATAGTTCACAACCTAGATGAACTTGGACAATCTATTGGAAAGGTTGTAGTGTAATTTGGTATTAGTCTATCTTGACTATAGGTTTATACTAGTACACTTTGTATGTATTGAACATGACCATTTGAGGTTGTTCTCTTTGTACTGACTACATAAGAGAACAAACACCTCTGTTATTATGGATGCTTGTACTCTTAATCCGGATATAATAACGAACATGTATATGCAGTGTACATTATTTTGACTCATAAAAGAGTGAGATTCATTATGAATCAACAACCTCTATGAATTGGGTAATAATATTGTATGTATGATGAGCTGTTGATTATAAATGGAATCCATGTCCCGATACATCGGGTTGATGATGTCCCCTTAAGGAGCTCATAGGGATTGTCATGTAAACCTTGCAGATGGATTATATCCGACATGACAAATAAAGTTGAGCGGTACTACTTAAGGATAAAAGTTGTCGAATCAATATAGTTGTCAGTAACTTAATTTGATCGATGGACATACGATATCTTAACATGGGGAGCCAAACTAGCATATAATAAAAGGAGCCCACAAACATAATTTGGAATTAGGGAGGTAGTGCAACAATAGCTCATTAGTGGATCGAGCTATTGTTAATGGGCCTGGATTGTGTGTTCGGGCTGAACATGGTATATCCAGATCCGTTAGAAGGCCTAACCCAAATTTCTCCTCATGGTCCCTGCCGTAGCCTTTATATATCCTTTATTCTCTGGCCGCCATATTACCGATCAGAAATCTAAAACTTTTTCTAAATTCGTGATTCACGTAAGAAGAGAAAGAGAGGGCTGCCAAGGAGAAGAAAAGGTTGGAAGATCGTCGCCCATACGACGTCCAACTCGAGGAAGGAATACGTGCAGAAGATCTTGGGGTCGTCCGCTCGAGATTGCCAGGAATTACTTGTCTCCTTTCCATTGCAGGTATAATTCGTGAACCCTAGTTTCCGCCTATGAAGGGTTAGAACACGTAATAGATCTGTTTAACTTTCTATCGATCAATACGTATACCAAAGAAAGGGTCCTGGGAATCCCTAGTTCCATCAATACCCCCTCATCGATCGTGCCGTAGAATCCTTCTTCTTCACGGCCATGGTATTCCCCCACATCGCCCGTGCCGTTTGTCCACGACCATTTCGTATTGACTTATCATTTAACTTAACGGCTGTCTTTGAGCCATAGGCTGTCTCTGAGCCATAATGCGTTATCGACCAGGTTGCGTCCGTGCAGCGCGGGTAGCAAGCCCCGTTGCACGTGTCCGTCATACCTGTCGCTAACCATTCTTTCATTTTTTATCTTTTATTCACTCTTTCATTTCTTTCTTTCACTAGTTCATTCATTCATTCATTCTTCACATATTCATTCATTCATTCTTTGATTCATTCATCCACTTACTCGTTTATTCATTCATTTATTATGCAACTCCTCGTGCGGGAGTCGCCTTGGCGACCCATCGGTCCCGAAGTCTTCCAATGTTGCTATACTCTACTCGGAACGACTATGTCGATAGTCTTCCATTTCTTTGTTGTAAACCGTTTATTGTTTCATTGTTGATCGCATAGGAAACTTGAATGTAAGCTTGTGTCTTAGCACGAGCATAGAGCGCGGTACGAGAGTTCTCACATTTTTCTATGTTCTTTTCCATATTCTATACAAGCAAACAAGAAGGGATTATTCCCTTAGCTAGGTGCGTTGAGTCATTTATTAGCATGCACGGTGTTATCGCCTAGCGATTCTAGCAATAGTGTCCGTATTGTTATGTGTCTAGGCTAATCAAAGACGGGTTCATCGGAGCCACCCACCTTAGCGATGTTCGCATCGGCCGAGCGATACTCCGAGCGCGCCTTTAAAAGTCTAAGTCTGGATTCCTCTTGACGGGCCAATGTAATCCTTGCATCGATTCTTCATCAGGTCGATGCCAACTCTTCGGGTCGACGGCTCGTTTGAGTCGTTGCACTTGCCGTTTGAATCGGCGTTCCGCTAGGGCGGAGCGGGTCATTACATAATACACCACTCAAAATAAGTCTCATCCTCGAGACTTCCTGAGTGCAGGTCATCCTACCATTCCTTAACTCGTGTCATCGTGTTTCTTAGATAATCCCTATCGAATGGCTTTACTGCTCGATGGCACCGAACTATACTCGATACCTTTCCAAGTCCCGTGTCTGCATACGTTTGGTCGATTTTATTGAATAACTTTTCATTCGTTTTAGAGTTGATGGTACTTATTCAATTCAAGTGTTTCTTCGTCTTGGTTGCTATTTCTTCGTGTCATGGGACTGAAATGGTCGTACGAGGCACGTTGTAATTCGTCAAATACGAGGGTCGTAGGCTGAGGCAAACTCACTTTCGTTTGTCTCGGTCATCGAGATGACCCGATTCTCTTCTCAAGCGTTCTTGTCCACGAAATCTGTATGATTTCTTCTTAGCAGGGTCGACCAAGTCTAAGTAATTTCCGTTCGATTCAAGACCAAGTATTGTACTATCATCGAGTTTATCTTCCTACCAATGGTTCAATTCGTTATACTAACTTTTACTTGCACGATATCGATTCCATATCATTCGCTTATTTAGAGCCAAGATTGTTGTCGTTTACGCACACTCCGCTCACAACGTTTCTTTGATTCCGAGCCACGCTCATACTAGTATCATTCCCTTCTTTTAACACGATCTCAATCCCCGATACTTTCCATTCCCGAAGTCTCATTTGGAATTCAACGGGTCACTTGGTTTGATCGTGCATGCATTCCAGGCGTCTCCAAAATACATGCATTCACCAAACCACGTGATAGAGAATTTATCATTCTCATTCGAGTCGCATCGTGCACATACTCCGACGTTCCTGAAATATATGCATATCAGCCGAATCTCGTGAGGGATATTCCTATATTCGTGATTCATACTATCCATCCATGCCAATCCTCAATGTCAATCTTTCGATTGCTAACTACTGAAACAGGTGTGTCTTGCCTAACCGCTAGGCCATTTTTCAAGGCTAAGTCAATGTCAGGATTGGAATCATAGTTCCCCAACAATAATGCCAAAACTGATCCCAATCCTAGGGTCAAACCAAAGTCGGTAGTATGGGGTTTTCTATCCGAGCTCGTGTCACTCATATTTCTAAACATCGAGCATGATCGCGTAATTCGAATCAAGGCATTCGTCGCGCAGCGCAACAAATTCGAATCTGTTCAAATCACCAATTCTAACCAATTCATGTATTCGAGCACGAGGTCATCTAGCTTTGACAATATGTTGTGCCCCAATCTCACGCGAGTCTGATTATCCACGGTGGTTCATGAATCACCATGCAACGCTCCCGTGGAATAATCATTCTCATCGGGGCGTAACTCTTGCTTGCGTCTAGACTAATTCATTCTCGATACGCAGATTGGACCTACGCAATCCTCAAGTTCGACCGTCACGCACGCTAAGTCATTCTCGAGTCCACATTCGTGTTAAACCACAAGTCAATGTATCAAATTTACCATGCCATGCAAGTTCGATCACCTCCGCTGTATGAATTACCATACCAGCGCTCACGCGGAGTGATCGCCCTAATCGGCGTGACGCATGTGCAAGGCTGGAGTTGCGCTCGCATAAGACAAGAACGTCAATGTTGTGGTTATCGACGAAGCAAATCCAAACATTTCATTTTCCTCCAAGCCAAGATCTCTATTCGATAGTCCGACCGTCATTCGGTCAACTAGAAAATCCTCGAGCCACGTCTATATTTTCCTCGACACGTTTCAATATCCTGAGTATAGCATCCATTGGAATAATGACATTTGTACGATCGTCATTCGCCGAGTCAGTGTACCCCCGAGTTATCGCATATCGATCTTTGATACGCCTCAATACCATCGACGATATGCGTAACCTGACGATCTTTCTTTGCAACCAATTTCGAGTCGTGCGACTGATGCTCTTGTCCGAACTGGATATGCCACAATTCCATTTGATTCACTCCAAGATCAAGTTCGATCGCTATTCCTCAAGCTAGTTTCAATATCGTTCTCCAAAACTCAAATCACATTTCATTTGACCCAATCCGAATTCACAAGTGCTATTCTCTAGCTTCCTCGATCAAGACATACATCTTTATTCATCGTTCCGAGTCATTTTCTAACTTGCGTTGCCTATTGACAAGTTGTCCGAATGATATCTTGTTCGGGACATTCGAAGTCACGACCAAACTAAGCGTGATGTGTTCTAAGGCTTTGCACAATCGTATCGCCTTGCTGACATACTCGCCGTTACTCATAATCCTCAATCTTGCTTGAATGATTTCCAAGAAAATCCATACATCACTCGGATTCGAGCCATCTAATTTAATCCATAATCAGATTCGTATCATTTGCTAAGACATATTTCAGATTCGTTCGACGAATCTCTAGCGTAATCGCTCACGTCGTATTGACGCACTAAGTCGTTTGCACTATTCTTCAAAATCCAAATCAATCTTCCGTGCACGCCTAAGCGTTAGTTTGATAGCGTCCCTATCAATATACACTCTAAGTGTGACTTCATTCCTGACCGAGCGGTATTTGATATCGCTCACAACTCAATTGTACCAAAAAGTCGAGGTGCGCGACATGTGACACAACTTAGCCAAAAGGCCGTGTGCATAGCTATCCCGTGCGGACTATATTCGAGTTTGCACCCTCACATATTCTCATTCGAGCGATAATCGATCTCGCTCGCAACTCGTTTGCACCAGAAGGTCTAGGTGCGCGATACTCCGCACAACTTAGCCAAAAGGCTGCGTGCATAGCCATCCCGTTCGAACTATACTTTGGTCTCATGTACTCGTTCGCCATTATTAGCATAAGGTTATTCAAGCACGCCTTGCATTTGCTAACTTTTAGCATTTTGGTTTTCTTTTGACTCAAGTCCGTCATGGTTTGGCACAAAGGCCTTCGCCTATCGATCCCATTCAAGCGAGTACTCGTACGAGCTTTTGAAAGTATTAGACTTATTGTATGGAACATCCCAAGGCATAATGAGAGAGAGCGTACACTTCTTTGGTTTCAAAACCGAGCTTGCAAAACTGAGAAAATTGAAATGAAGTCCACGGACGTAAAGTCGTGCTCTGATACCAATCTGTCACGCCCCGTTCCCGTAGGAGCGATCATCCTCGCTAAGGCGTAATGCCGCACGAGCCTAGGTTGCGCCCGTGCAAGGCCAAGTCCAGAAACGGTCGATTCGAGCTAGGCCACAGAGTCGCACAGAGTGTCCCCATTGCAGCGGAAATGTAAATGAACACAAATTGAAGCGAATTCAAACTCTTTATTGATATTCAAGAAGTTTACAAGCGACGCTAGACCGAGTTTACATATCTCTCAGGCTCTCTCTCTCTGAAACATAAAAGGCGTGCAAAGTGGCTTACAACATGGAATGGTTCATTGCAATGTTCCGATACATTATGTCCTGTATACGGTGCTTCAGCTTCTTGCAACGCTCCAAGGCTCCAGAGTTAGCTCCGCACCTTAGCACGTTCAAGGAAAGCTCCGTACCCGACGATGTCTCCTACTTCCTGCAAGCAGACTGTGGGGTTATCAGTACATTGTTATGCACTAGTGGGGAGGCTAGCTCGCCCATAATGCTATTATTACCAAACATGTTCTATTTACTTTTATGCACTGTCTATCATTCATCGTCTTTCTAATCTTGTCTTAGGATCAGTTTTATGGCATATTTCATAACCTATCCCGTGTTGTCAAATTCAAGTGTTTGCATGAAAATACATGTACGACTTACCCATACATACCGTCCGGCCTTCCCTGTCCAAAGTAAACCAAGTTAGTCAATAATTCATGTATGACAACTTTACGTAGTTTTCGTAAACATTCAGTGTTCAAGGGCGTGTCCCTGCCTCAGGTTCTAGCATGTCGTAGGCATGTTCTCTAACTTATTTGCATGAAGTACTCTTTATCATTTGGTGTGTTATGTTTCAAGCATGTTCAGAAGGCACATTCATTTAGTTAACTTAGACTACTTGTTTCAATGCAAGGACTTGCACGTGGATTACCACCAGCAAAGCCCACTTAATCTATATGCACCGGTCGCTGGCATCACAAGCTATTTTGGACACATTCTCTTTGGCATTCTCACATATCGAAGCGTGATGGCTGGTACACCTTGATAGTCTCTTGAAATGCCTGGCCTTACGTCTTCTTGAGTGGCCAAGCCCCCACTCAAAGTAGCCCGTAAGCCCCATGTTTTGATTCTGCCTAGGCCAACCACGATATACCCCCACATCGATCGTGCCGCGGAATCCTTCTTCTTCACGGCCACGATATTTCCCCCCATCGCCCGTGCCGTTTGTCCACGACCATTTCGTATTGACTTGTCATTTAACTTAACGGCTGTCTTTGAGCCATAGGCTATCTCTGAGCCATAATGCGTTATCGACCAGGTTGGCGTCCATACAGCGCGGGTAGCGAGCCCCGTTGCACGTGCCCATCATACCTGTCGCTAACCATTCTTTCTTTTTTTATCTTTTATTCACTCTTTCATTTCTTTCTTTCACTAGTTCGTTCATTCATTCATTCTTCACGTATTCATTCATTCATTCTTTGGTTCATTCATTCACTTACTCGTTCATTCATTCATTCATTCATTACGCAACTCCCCGTGCGGGAGTCGCCTTGGCGACCCATCGGTCCCGAAGTCTTCCAATGTTGCTAAACTCTACTCGGAACGACTATGTCGATAGTCTTCCGTTTCTTTGTTGTAAACCGTTTATTGTTTATTGTTGTTCGCATAGGAAACTTGAATGTAAGCTTGTGCCTTAGCACGAACGTAGAGCGCGGTGCTAGAGTTATCACATTTTTCCATGTTCTTTTTCATATTCTATACAAGCATACAAGATAGGATTATTCCCTTAGCTTGGTGCATTGAGTCATTTATTAGTATGTGCGGTGTTATCGCCTAGCGATTCTAGCAATAGTATCCGTATTGTTATGTGTCTAGGCTAAGCAAAGATGGGTTCATCGGAGCCACCCACCTTAGATGTTCGCATCGGCCGAGCGATACTCCGAGCGCGCCTTTGAAAGTCTAAGTCTGGATTCCTCTTGATGGGCCAGTGTAAGCCTTACATCGATTGTTCATCAGGTCGATGCCAACTCTTTGGGTCGATGGCTCGTTTGAGTCGTTGCACTTGCCGTTAGAATCGGCGTTCCGCTAGGACGAGCGGGTCATTACACCAGCTGCTTGAATTTCTCAATATCGTCGACCTTAGCAGGCCTTGATTTTGATTGTGCTGCTTCTCCTCTCTCGAGGACAGCCATAGCCACGTTGTGGACATTCTCCATGCCTTCTCTCATAATTGTAGTTTGTTCGCGATGAGCTTCAGCTTGGGCTCTCTGGGCCTCAAGCACTCCTCGTAACAGGCCTACGAGGTCGGTGGGGTCTACAGGCACTGGTGGAGCAGCTGGCGGGCACTACCGCAGGGGACTGCAGCTCAGTCCAGGAAGATATAGGATCTATCACTTGAGGTGTAGTAGTGTAAACTCCACAGGGTGCTGGTACATTATGGGGACGATCGGTCAGCTGCCAAGGTGTAGGATCCGACTTGCTTGGGAGGTGGGGTGATCGGGTGATGACATCCCATCGCCAGTAGTGGTGATCTTGTTTGTGGCCATACTCTGGAAGGTTTAGGATGCAAAACATAAGCAAGGTAGCCTACCAGTCTATAACAAACAAAAATATTTTTTATAATATATTTTGGTCCTATGTTGTGACAAATTAATGTTCTAGTGTTCTAATTATTTCTAGATATGCTTACCTAAGTTGTTGATCTGACATGCATGGGCCACCACTAAAACATGTCACGACCGGATCCTAAATTGTTGGGTCAAAATCGGATCATGTCCAGCCTGCACCGTTGTGAGACGGCGGCAGTAAGCTGTTTCTATTAGCAGGTACTCTCAACAACAATTATACATTTGTCACAACACTAATTTATGAACTTTTAAAACTTTAATTGTTCGACAAAGAGAAATACATCTGAAAATAAAACACTGAAATAAAAGTCTTTAACTCCAACACAAAGAAAGTAGAAATGAAGATAACAACTATCTAGACGGCCGGCTCATCGGCCTCAGGATCTGTGTCCTCTACATGGGACTCTGGAAGCACCGCAGGATACATCACAGGATCATAATAGCTATTGAACAATAGCTCAGCATCATCAATGTTACCTATTTGGGGGGCAGTCAGGAAAGGAGCAAAGTACGAGTATATATCTAACATTTTAAATAATAATGAAAATATGCAATTTCAAACAGTTTGAAATACTTGAACAATATTTTCCAACAATTTTCAGCAATTCAATATTTAAATAATGTGATTTGTATAGGCAAAGTCTATGACCGGCTTGGGTTGTACAATAGCATCCTAGCGATGCGATACGCTTATCCCCGTGTGTAAGAGGGATAAACTCGCATAATAATACAATATGAGGGTATTGGTCATAAAGCTACACTACTCCCCCAATATCCCCACAATCAAATAACAATCATATTGAACTCTAGGAGAGAGTTTCGTGTAGCAATGTGGTTTAAGCATGCAAGATAACAATTACTAATTAAAATATCAGATAGCATAACCGTACTTGCCTTTGTTTGTATGACTGGATCGGGATGTTGATACCGGGGAGGAAATCAAGTATGTCCTCGAAACCCTACAGTTTGTGAACTCTGACTTAGAACCAAAAAAGCCATCTCTAGGTGTGCTAGTTACAATCTCTAGAAGTAGATCCTAGTCCAGTTTTTAAGTTATTTAATTAATCTAACGAGCAATACTCTAACGTCGCAACTACAAACGTCAATTTGCAAAACAGAGTCAATTTGCTGTTTTATTGGAAAAGATAACATTTTCAGGTTATTTATCAAAACTTGGTATTTCATAATATATAAAACTAAGGTTTTCCTTTAAGTGAGAAAACATGGATTTTGTTTAATTTAACCAAAACTTGTAATTCTATCCTTTAATTAGTGTGAAAAGATCTTATTAATTTTTTATATATAAAATTAGTATCCGTTTTAATTTCGCGTTTAGCTACGCAAAACAAAAAACCAGAAAAGAACAGAAATCCTAAATTACACAAATACAAGGCCACAAAAAGAAATATAAAAACTGGGCTTATGCCCTTACAACTTATTAGAAAGAATTATATATTTTAAATAGCTGAGGCGAGCTTGAATGCCGTGAAACGGTCCAAAGAAGGCCGAGGGCCCTGCACACAGAATATGAAATAGCCAATAACAATTCTATAAATATAGTTTAACTACAAAATAAATAGGGTAAGTCTCAGATTTGGTCGTGCAATCTCATGTTGCTGACTTACGCCTCAACGTACAGGAATATCCCGTAACGTTTGCGTGTCGCTGAGGCTCATCCAACCGATACGTCATCGCCAAAAGGGATACAAAACTCACAAGATCCGTACAAAAACCAACTTTTGTAAATCGTGGTCCTGATGTGTTTGTACTTGACTTTGGTAGACATGACAATGAAGGAACTTCTCTCCATATCTTCTATTTTGTCTTTTTAGCACTGAGCCTGAGTCTTTTGCATCTTCTGTGCTTTGGCGAAGGGACGTTTTCAGCTGAGATTTTTAATGCTTTAAAGACCCCCTTCAAAGTGTCCCAAACTTGAGTTAAGCTCGAGATACTTTGAACAGAAGCATGAACACGCGTCAGGACTGTACGAGCTGGGTGATGACTGGTGTCATGCCAAGCTCTTAGCATTAATTGTCCTGAGTCATCATTTCAGAGCATGGGCTCCTGATGGCTTCTTGATATTGGAGCCTCTTGCGTCTTTGCAGGAATCGCAGATCTCTTTAGCAGAGGAGGTTCAGAGTCACCTTCCTTTGGTCATTCGCAGTATTGCCATCTATGGAGTGGAGCTTTAGCTTAACTTGTAAGCTTCCTTCTGATCGATGTCTGGCTCATGCTTGGACCATGCGAACAACCCACATAAAGGACTGTCCTCCTTCTAGAGAAGACTCAACTGCTTCAACAATGGCCTTGTAGCCCGATGTTCAGCTCCTAACGACCCTGGAGTTTGCTTGAGACGGTCGTCGGTGGCAAATCTTTTTATCCAAAGAAGCTATAGTAGAACTACCATTATCTCAAGACGTCCCGTATCCTTGATGTCGGGGGCGTCAATGGTATCTCAGACCTCTGCTTTCTGGGTTAGGATTGGTTGCCATACTGACCGAGGAATAGTAAGGCTTGCTGCTGTGGTGCTCTCGCCGGCCAGCTGGGGAGATAGGGAAGTCCTGTGCTGGTCTTCATCCCCGGCTCGGGCCAGTAGCAGCTTCGGGCGGTGGCTTCCTTTTTACCAGGAAGTGATTGGCTCTGTCACCGCCTCGCCCGCGCTATTGAGAGCTTGTACCGTAATTTCAGCTTTTTTGCTTCTGTGTATGTAACTACGAAGAGTCTGTAATAGGTCTTTGTAGCCACATGTTTTTATATGTAGAAGCTTTCTTGTTCCCTTGCTTTTGTCTCCAGATAAAGAGGGAATCTTTATAATGGATTTTCCTGACCAGAGTAATATGACGTGGTAGGCTTGATCTTTCTCGGGGTATAGAACAACAATCCAGAGGTAATATGGACGTGAACCATTTTCTAGACCGTCGAGGTAATCATAGAACTGATGCGAGAAGAACGACTACTCAGAGGTAACGTGGACATGGTAGTTGCGTCTTCCAGGCGTAGAGGAGCAATCCAGTGGTATGTGGACGTGAAGTGCTTCATCTACTTGAGAGAATATATAGGAGGGAGAGAGATCCCTTGCCAGAACTCATGGGTACCCTTTTCAGGGGATGTGGGTACCTATGCTGGTTCTGTCTTTAAACATAATACTTCTTTAGGAACTTGCTGTTGATGGGCATCATTAGCAAGTCTCCGTTAGGCTTGGTTAGCCATAAGTACCGATGGAGTAACTGTTTCTATGACGAACGGTCCTACCCACTTGGGCTCGAACTTTCCAACCGTCTTGTGGGTCATCACCATCGATCTCCGTACTGCCAAGACGAGGTCTCCCACCTGATAGATCTTTCGCAGACATTTTGTTAAAGGCCCTAGAGATGTGAGCTTGGTAAATCTCAATCCTTTGCTGTGCGAGCAAGCAATTTTCATCCAACGCTTCTAACTCTTGTAACCGTCTGTGCTGATTATCTTCGACGGTTAACTGATTGGTGATCATGTTAGCAGACAATATCTTCTTAAGGACTTGACCCATGCTGGTATCGGAGTCCCAAGTTGAGGAGTCGAAAGAGTGTGAGTGCCTCATGACTTCCTCTTCTGAATCTTCTGAAGTGGTCGTAGGTGTAACATACCCCAGTCCTCGATGAGTACGTCAGTATTAGTTTTCAGATTTTCCTTTTGGAGTGCGAATCCCTAAGAGAAATGTCGGCCTTTGCCATAATTGAGCCCCTTGTTGCTATTCAGGTCGTAGCACATCTTCTGTATAAGGTTTTGGCTTGTACCGTGTAGCGATAGAATTATTTTACCTCTGTCAAGGTCTGGGTCTTTAGGAGTTATTCGCTGTGAATGCTCCAATCGACCGAATATGATAGGTTCCTCTTCTTCTTTTTTCTGGCTGGAACTACGAAGTAGGCACCTCGGCAAGGACAAATCGACTTACATGGTTGGCAGTTGTTACTTACGTCTGTAGTTTACACAAAGAATTGTGCAAAAATATTTGGCGTTCCAGCATGCGCCAGAGTAGTTCGATAACAACTTTCTATTGATGAAGTAGGATATCTTGGCCTGAGGGATTACGTCATCGAAAGAGTGGACCTCTGTATCGGCATAGACATAATCTTCTAGCTCTTCGTCATTGAGGCTAGGGCTGCCGTCGGAGGAGAAAGAGGACCTCCCTTTCAGCTTGACCATCAAGGAAATAGTGGTCGGATGCTCCTGCGCCTTCATGGTCGGCCTTGGGGACCTCCAGGGTAACCTCATTCGTATAGCTCCTGACCATCTTTCATCGTCACTGGAGGCGAAGGTGGAGCTTTGCCCCGAAGCTTAACAACAAGAGGTACTGACACCTTGGGGGGCCTTCTTTCAATCGAGCCTTTAAAGGTTCTTCGGCCGCTGCTGCACTTTCTGAAGCTGTCTCTACCTCGTCGTTAACGTCATTGCTTGTTGTCATCCCAGGGGTACAGATCAACATCTGTACAGTAGCCTTTCAGTCCTCGGAACGGGTCGATATCAGCGAACTCCATTTTGATAGTCCCGTCGCTAGCCACATATTTCATACACTGATGTAAGATGGAATGGACAATCATGTACTCATGGATCCATGGTCTCCCCAGTAACATATTGTAATTTATGTCAACATCAATGACATAACAAGTCACTTCACTGTGAAAGTTGCCGATCTGATATTTCAGGCAAATTTTTGTCCAAGGGCTCGCTCTTTCCCGCGTTGAAGCCACTGATTGTTGCGTTCGAGCTGTCAACCGATGCATTGGAACCCAAAAATTTGAAGCAGGCTTCTTGGGATAATACTCAAAGAGGAACCTGGGTCGATGTGGATGCGATCGACCTTAATGGCACCAACAAACCCCGTATAGTACATGGCCTCTTTAGAGAGGTAGAGGAGCTCGAAAAGTGACAATCTAGCCAGAGTATTAGCAGCTGCTAGAATATTAAAGTTGTGGGGCTTGATAGGCCCGATTATGGGTCCTTTCTGAGAGGTTTGTCGAAACGAACCTCCTTCTGTTTCTTCTTGTCCACGTAGGGACCCGGAATGGACCCGTCTCTGGTGTCTCAGGGATCTGAGGTAGACCTGCCCCTGATATTTCTGGGACAGGAAAAGTATTTGGTGGAGACTCCTTCTGGTCTGGAGCCTAGCTCTCCTTGCCTCTACGCCGAGCGGGTGGTCACCAAAGCATCGTCGGTCGACGTCGAGACCATGCGGCATGCCTTGCATTTCTTTCCTTTGCAGAAAGGGTCGTAGATGTCATCATGTCGGGAACCAAGTCAGGATGTATCCACATGACTTTGCCTTGAAGCGTGGAGAATGGGACGAGCCCTTGAGCGTTGTCCATGTTGGCAGAATCTTGACTACTTCCATCATCGCCTTTGGAATAGGGATGACGCCATCTTGTACCTCTATGGCTGGAAAAACTCCTGAACTGGAGAGTAACCATATTGGCTGTGATGGTCTTCTCCTCGTAATCCAACGATATGATGTTGGCATTAAAGGCACTGGATTGGCCCCTTCAACACATAGCATCCTGTGTTGAGTGTTGGACGTACCGGTGATAATGGTAGTACTTGGGTGGTCCACCTTTCCCACTTCATCAGGACGCCTGGGTGGCGAGATGAACAGTTTGCCACTCTTCGTAAGCATCTCGAAGAGCTCCAGCGTATCCTCGTCATTGAAGGAGTAAGTCTCCCTTAGCCTCTGCGCTTCCGCAGACTTGGGGTTCGTAGCTGCTGAACCTTTAGAGATGTTGACGGTCATGGCTTGCTTGCCTTTTCCGTCTTTAGGGTTATTGCTGGACGAGCGTCTCTTGTCTTCGGGCACAGAAAAGTGTAGCCCTAGGAGTTGCGTTTCCTGGGCTTCCTTTGTGTAGCATCCTCCTCTGTAATGAAAGGCGTTATTCCGTGCAGGAAGTACTGTACCATAATTTTATAGCGGGCAACATGTTCTTGCGACAAGAGTCCATAAGCATGGGCTTGGGTATGCCGTGTGGTAATCTGAGGGCTGCCTGGCGGGAGCGCTCGATGTATGCATGGACATGGCCTTTCTTCCTCTGGACAATTCCATGAAGGTCGACATGGTCATATCCATGCCTCTTTCGTAGAATCGGTCCACGAACCGAGTCTTCAGGTCTTCAAATGACGAGATGCAGTCATCCGGAAGACTGTAGAACCACTCATAGGCTACCCCTGTAGGGCTCCTATGAATATGTTGGACAGGAGGGCGTCATCCTTTGGCAGGTACCCTGTTACTGAGGCAAAATACCTCAAGTATTGTCGGGGAGACCCCTTCCCTTCATAAGTTATAAGCGTCTACGGATTATATGGGAGGAAAGACGACGTTGTCCCACTCAGCAGGGTATGGCTACCGGATCCCCATCTTCCGAAGCGTTGCTTGCATCTCCTTGGCATTATGACGAGCATACAGCTCCTTGATGGCCTGTTGTATCTCGGCCGG